>OX344725.1:462736-582811 GCA_947034835.1 Ballota nigra | reverse complement strand
AATACCCCACAATTGAAAGTGATACGTTTTAGTTCTAACACTAATACAAAATACTATTGATCTTTGATACTATCCACTATAATGCACTATTAACTACCAAAATGAATTTAATTGTAACACATTTGCAAGTGATACTTTTTAGTTCTAACTCTAATACAAAATACTATTGATCTTTGATATTATCCACTATAATACACTAATACTCACTATAATTAATTCAAATCTCCAACAATTGAAAGTGATACGTTTTAGTTCTAACTCTAATACAAAATACTATTTATAGTTGATATTATCTACTATAATACACTAATACTCACTATAATTAATTCAAATCTCCCACAATTGAAAGTGATACTTTTTAGTTCTAACTCTATTGCAAAATACTATTATTTTTTGAAATTATCCACTATATTACACTAATACTCACTATAATCAATTCAAATCTCCCACAATTGAAAGTGATAAGGTTTTAGTTCTAACTCTAATACAAAATACTATTATTCATTGATATTATCCACTATATTACACTAATACTCACTATAATAAATTCTAATCTCCACAATTGAAAGTGATACGTTTTAGTTCTAACACTAATACAAAATACTATTGATCTTTGATACTATCCACTATAATGCACTATTAACTACCAAAATGAATTTAATTGTAACACATTTGCAAGTGATACTTTTTAGTTCTAACTCTAATACAAAATACTATTGATCTTTGATATTATCCACTATAATACACTAATACTCACTATAACTAATTCAAATCTCCAACAATTGAAAGTGATACGTTTTTGTTCTAACTCTAATACAAAATACTATTTATCTTTGATATTATCCACTATAATACACTAATACACACTATAATTAATTCAAATCCCCCACAATTGAAAGTTATACTTTTTAGTTCTAACTCTATTGCAAAATACTATTATTTTTTGATATTATCCACTATATTACACTAATACTCACTATAATCAATTCAAATCTCCCACAATTGAAAGTGATACGTTTTAGTTCTAACACTAATACAAAATACTATTGATCTTTGATACTATCCACTATAATGCACTATTAACTACCAAAATGAATTTAATTGTTACACATTTGCAAGTGATACTTTTTAGTTCAAACTTTAATACAAAATACTATTATTCATTGATATTATCCACTATATTACAGTAATACTCACTATAATCAATTCAAATCTCCCACAATTGAATGTGATACGTTTTAGTTCTAACTCTAATATAAAATACTATTGATTTTTTATACTATCCACTATAATGACCTATTAACTACCAAAATGAATTTAATTGTTACACATTTGCAAGTGATGCTTTTTAGATCTAACTCTAATACAAAATACTATTGATCTTTGATATTATACACTATAATACACTAATACTCACTATAATTAATTCTAATCTCCCACAATTGAAAGTGATATCGTTTTAGTTCTAACTCTTATACAAAATATTATTGATCTTTGATACTATCCATTATAATACACTATTAACTACCAAAATGAATTTAATTGTTACACATTTGCAAGTGATACTTTTTAGTTCTAACTCTAATACAAAATACTATTGATCTTTGATATTATCCACTATATTACACAAATACTCACTATAATCAAATCAAATCTACCACAATTGAAAGTGAAACGTTTTAGTTCTAACTCTAATACAAAATACTATTATTCATTGATATTATCCACTATATTACACTAATACTCACTATAATTAATTCTAATCTCCCACAATTGAAAGTGATACGTTTTAGTTCTAACACTAATACAAAATAACTATTGATCTTTGATACTATCCACTATAATGCACTATTAACTACCAAAATGAATTTAATTGTAACACATTTGCAAGTGATACTTTTTAGTTCTAACTCTAATACAAAATACTATTGATCTTTGATATTATCCACTATAATACACTAATACTCACTATAATTAATTCAAATCTCCAACAATTGAAAGTGATACGTTTTAGTTCTTACTCTAATACAAAATACTATTTATAGTTGATATTATCTACTATAATACACTAATACTCACTATAATTAATTCAAATCTCCCACAATTGAAAGTGATACTTTTTAGTTCTAACTCTATTGCAAAATACTATTATTTTTTGAAATTATCCACTATATTACACTAATACTCACTATAATCAATTCAAATCTCCCACAATTGAAAGTGATAAGTTTTAGTTCTAACTCTAATACAAAATACTATTATTCATTGATATTATCCATTATATTACACTAATAATCACTATAATTAATTCTAATCTCCCACAATTGAAAGTGATACGTTTTAGTTCTAACACTAATACAAAATACTATTGATCTTTGATACTATCCACTATAATGCACTATTAACTACCAAAATGAATTTAATTGTAACACATTTGCAAGTGATACTTTTTAGTTCTAACTCTAATACAAAATACTATTGATCTTTGATATTATCCACTATAATACACTAATACTCACTATAATTAATTCAAATCTCCAACAATTGAAAGTGATACGTTTTAGTTCTAACTCTAATACAAAATACTATTTATCTTTGATATTATCCACTATAATACACTAATACACACTATAATTAATTCAAATCCCCCACAATTGAAAGTTATACTTTTTAGTTCTAACTCTATTGCAAAATACTAATATTTTTTGATATTATCCACTATATTACACTAATACTCACTATAATCAATTCAAATCTCCCACAATTGAAAGTGATACGTTTTAGTTCTAACTCTAATACAAAATACTATTGATCTTTGATACTATCCACTATAATGCACTAATAACTACCAAAAATGAATTTAATTGTTACACATTTGCAAGTGATACTTTTTAGTTCAAACTCTAATACAAAATACTATTATTCATTGATATTATCCACTATATTACACTAATACTCACTATAATCAATTCAAATCTCCCACAATTGAATGTGATACGTTTTAGTTCTAACTCTAATACAAAATACTATTTATTTTTTTATACTATCCACCTATAATGCACTATTAACTACCAAAATGAATTTTATTGTTACACATTTGCAAGTGATGCTTTTTAGATCTAACTCTAATACAAAATACTATTGATCTTTGATATTATCCACTATAATACACTAATACTCACTATAATTAATTCTAATCTCCCACAATTGAAAGTGATACGTTTTAGTTCTAACTCTTATACAAAATACTATTGATCTTTGATACTATCCACTATAATGCACTATTAACTACCAAAATGAATTTAATTGTAACATATTTGCAAGTGATACTTTTTAGTTCTAACTCTAATACAAAATACTATTGATCTTTGATATTATCCACTATAATTACACTAATACTCACTATAATTAATTCAAATCTCCAACAATTGAAAGTGATACGTTTTAGTTCTTACTCTAATACAAAATACTATTTATAGTTGATATTATCTACTATAATACACTAATACTCACTATAATTAATTCAAATCTCCCACAATTGAAAGTGATACTTTTTAGTTCTAACTCTATTGCAAAATACTATTATTTTTTGAAATTATCCACTATATTACACTAATACTCACTATAATCAATTCAAATCTCCCACAATTGAAAGTGATAAGTTTTAGTTCTAACTCTAATACAAAATACTATTATTCATTGATATTATCCATTATATTACACTAATACTCACTATAATTAATTCTAATCTCCCACAATTGAAAGTGATACGTTTTAGTTCTAACACTAATACAAAATACTATTGATCTTTGATACTATCCACTATAATGCACTATTAACTACCAAAATGAATTTAATTGTAACACATTTGCAAGTGATACTTTTTAGTTCTAACTCTAATACAAAATACTATTGATCTTTGATATTATCCACTATAATACAATAATACTCACTATAATTAATTCAAATCTCCAACAATTGAAAGTGATACGTTTTAGTTCTAACTCTAATACAAAATACTATTTATCTTTGATACTTATCCACTATAATACACTAATACACACTATAATTAATTCAAATCCCCCACAATTGAAAGTTATACTTTTTAGTTCTAACTCTATTGCAAAATACTAATATTTTTTGATATTATCCACTATATTACACTAATACTCACTATAATCAATTCAAATCTCCCACAATTGAAAGTGATACGTTTTAGTTCTAACTCTAATACAAAATACTATTGATCTTTGATACTATCCACTATAATGCACTATTAACTACCAAAATGAATTTAATTGTTACACATTTGCAAGTGATACTTTTTAGTTCAAACTCTAATACAAAATACTATTATTCATTGATATTATCCACTATATTACACTAATACTCACTATAATCAATTCAAATCTCCCACAATTGAATGTGATACGTTTTAGTTCTAACTCTAATACAAAATACTATTTATTTTTTATACTATCCACTATAATGCACTATTAACTACCAAAATGAATTTTATTGTTACACATTTGCAAGTGATGCTTTTTAGATCTAACTCTAATACAAAATACTATTGATCTTTGATATTATCCACTATAATACACTAATACTCACAATAATTAATTCTAATCTCCCACAATTGAAAGTGATACGTTTTAGTTCTAACTCTTATACAAAATACTATTGATCTTTGATACTATCCACTATAATGCACTATTAACTACCAAAATGAATTTAATTGTAACACATTTGCAAGTGATACTTTTTAGTTCTAACTCTAATACAAAATACTATTGATCTTTGATATTATCCACTATAATACACTAATACTCACTATAATTAATTCAAATCTCCAACAATTGAAAGTGATACGTTTTAGTTCTAACTCTAATACAAAATACTATTTATAGTTGATATTATCTACTATAATACACTAATACTCACTATAATTAATTCAAATCTCCCACAATTGAAAGTCATACTTTTTAGTTCTAACTCTATTGCAAAATACTATTATTTTTTGAAATTATCCACTATATTACACTAATACTCAATATAATCAATTCAAATCTCCCACAATTGAAAGTGATAAGTTTTAGTTCTAACTCTAATACAAAATACTATTATTCATTGATATTATCCACTATATTACACTAATACTCACTATAATTAAATCTAATCTCCCACAATTGAAAGTGATACGTTTTAGTTCTAACACTAATACAAAATACTATTGATCTTTGATACTATCCACTATAATGCACTATTAACTACCAAAATGAATTTAATTGTAACACATTTGCAAGTGATACTTTTTAGTTCTAACTCTAATACAAAATACTATTGATCTTTGATATTATCCACTATAATACACTAATACTCACTATAATTAATTCAAATCTCCAACAATTGAAAGTCATACGTTTTAGTTCTAACTCTAATACAAAATACTATTTATCTTTGATATTATCCACTATAATACACTAATACACACTATAATTAATTCAAATCCCCCACAATTGAAAGTTATACTTTTTAGTTCTAACTCTATTGCAAAATACTATTATTTTTTGATATTATCCACTATATTACACTAATACTCACTATAATCAATTCAAATCTCCCACAATTGAAAGTGATACGTTTTAGTTCTAACTCTAATACAAAATACTATTGATCTTTGATACTATCCACTATATTGCACTATTAACTACCAAAATGAATTTAATTGTAACACATTTGCAAGTGATACTTTTTAGTTCTAACTCTAATACAAAATACTATTGATCTTTGATATTATCCACTATAATACACTAATACTCACTATAATTAATTCAAATCTCCAACAATTGAAAGTGATACGTTTTAGTTCTAACTCTAATACAAAATACTATTTATAGTTGATATTATCTACTATAATACACTAATACTCACTATAATTAATTCAAATCTCCCACAATTGAAAGTGATACTTTTTAGTTCTAACTCTATTGCAAAATACTATTATTTTTTGAAATTATCCACTATATTACACTAATACTCACTATAATCAATTCAAATCTCCAACAATTGAAAGTGATAAGTTTTAGTTCTAACTCTAATACAAAATACTATTATTCATTGATATTATCCACTATATTACACTAATACTCACTATAATAAATTCTAATCTCCCACAATTGAAAGTGATACGTTTTAGTTCTAACACTAATACAAAATACTATTGATCTTTGATACTATCCACTATAATGCACTATTAACTACCAAAATGAATTTAATTGTAACACATTTGCAAGTGATACTTTTTAGTTCTAACTCTAATACAAAATACTATTGATCTTTGATATTATCCACTATAATACACTAATACTCACTATAACTAATTCAAATCTCCAACAATTGAAAGTGATACGTTTTAGTTCTAACTCTAATACAAAATACTATTTATCTTTGATATTATCCACTATAATACACTAATACACACTATAATTAATTCAAATCCCCCACAATTGAAAGTTATACTTTTTAGTTCTAACTCTATTGCAAAATACTATTATTTTTTGATATTATCCACTATATTACACTAATACTCACTATAATCAATTCAAATCTCCCACAATTGAAAGTGATACGTTTTAGTTCTAACACTAATACAAAATACTATTGATCTTTGATACTATCCACTATAATGCACTATTAACTACCAAAATAAATTTAATTGTTACACATTTGCAAGTGATACTTTTTAGTTCAAACTCTAATACAAAATACTATTATTCATTGATATTATCCACTATATTACAGTAATACTCACTATAATCAATTCAAATCTCCCACAATTGAATGTGATACGTTTTAGTTCTAACTCTAATATAAAATACTATTGATTTTTTATACTATCCACTATAATGCACTATTAACTACCAAAATGAATTTAATTGTTACACATTTGCAAGTGATGCTTTTTAGATCTAACTCTAATACAAAATACTATTGATCTTTGATATTATACACTATAATACACTAATACTCACTATAATTAATTCTAATCTCCCACAATTGAAAGTGATACGTTTTAGTTCTAACTCTTATACAAAATATTATTGATCTTTGATACTATCCATTATAATACACTATTAACTACCAAAATGAATTTAATTGTTACACATTTGCAAGTGATACTTTTTAGTTCTAACTCTAATACAAAATACTATTGATCTTTGATATTATCCACTATATTACACAAATACTCACTATAATCAAATCAAATCTACCACAATTGAAAGTGAAACGTTTTAGTTCTAACTCTAATACAAAATACTATTATTCATTGATATTATCCACTATATTACACTAATATTCACTATAATTAATTCTAATCTCCCACAATTGAAAGTGATACGTTTTAGTTCTAACACTAATACAAAATACTATTGATCTTTGAAACTATCCACTATAATGCACTATTAACTACCAAAATGAATTTAATTGTAACACATTTGCAAGTGATACTTTTTAGTTCTAACTCTAATACAAAATACTATTGATCTTTGATATTATCCACTATAATACACTAATACTCACTATAATTAATTCAAATCTCCAACAATTGAAAGTGATACGTTTTAGTTCTTACTCTAATACAAAATACTATTTATAGTTGATATTATCTACTATAATACACTAATACTCACTATAATTAATTCAAATCTCCCACAATTGAAAGTGATACTTTTTAGTTCTAACTCTATTGCAAAATACTATTATTTTTTGAAATTATCCACTATATTACACTAATACTCACTATAATCAATTCAAATCTCCCACAATAGAAAGTGATAAGTTTTAGTTCTAACTCTAAATACAAAATACTATTATTATTCATTGATATTATCCACTATATTACACTAATACTCACTATAATTAATTCTAATCTCCCACAATTGAAAGTGATACGTTTTAGTTCTAACACTAATACAAAATACTATTGATCTTTGATACTATCCACTATAATGCACTATTAACTACCAAAATGAATTTAATTGTAACACATTTGCAAGTGATACTTTTTAGTTCTAACTCTAATACAAAATACTATTGATCTTTGATATTATCCACTATAATACACTAATACTCACTATAATTAATTCAAATCTCCAACAATTGAAAGTGATACGTTTTAGTTCTAACTCTAATACAAAATACTATTTATCTTTGATATTATCCACTATAATACACTAATACACACTATAATTAATTCAAATCCCCCACAATTGAAAGTTATACTTTTTAGTTCTAACTCTATTGCAAAATACTATTATTTTTTGATATTATCCACTATATTACACTAATACTCACTATAATCAATTCAAATCTCCCACAATTGAAAGTGATACGTTTTAGTTCTAACTCTAATACAAAATACTATTGATCTTTGATACTATCCACTATAATGCACTATTAACTACCAAAATGAATTTAATTGTTACACATTTGCAAGTGATACTTTTTAGTTCAAACTCTAATACAAAATACTATTATTCATTGATATTATCCACTATATTACACTAATACTCACTATAATCAATTCAAATATCCCACAATTGAATGTGATACGTTTTAGTTCTAACTCTAATACAAAATACTATTGATTTTTTATACTATCTACTATAATGCACTATTAACTACCAAAATGAATTTAATTGTTACACATTTGCAAGTGATGCTTTTTAGATCTAACTCTAATACAAAATACTATTGATCTTTGATATTATCCACTATAATACACTAATACTCACTATAATTAATTCTAATCTCCCACAATTGAAAGTGATACGTTTTAGTTCTAACTCTTATACAAAATACTATTGATCTTTGATACTATCCACTTTAATGCACTATTAACTACCATAATGAATTTAATTGTAACACATTTGCAAGTGATACTTTTTAGTTCTAACTCTAATACAAAATACTATTGATCTTTGATATTGTCCACTATAATACTCTAATACTCACTATAATTAATTCAAATCTCCAACAATTGAAAGTGATACGTTTTAGTTCTAACTCTAATACAAAATAATATTTATAGTTGATATTATCTACTATAATGCACTAATACTCACTATAATTAATTCAAATCTCCCACAATTGAAAGTGATACTTTTTAGTTCTAACTCTATTGCAAAATACTATTATTTTTTGAAATTATCCACTATATTACACTAATACTCACTATAATCAATTCAAATCTCTCACAATTGAAAGTGATAAGTTTTAGTTCTAACTCTAATACAAAATACTATTATTCATTGATATTATCCACTATATTACACTGATACTCACTATAATTAATTCTAATCTCCAACAATTGAAAGTGATACGTTTTAGTTCTAACACTATTACAAAATACTATTGATCTTTGATACTATCCACTATAATGCACTATTAACTACCAAAATGAATTTAATTGTAACACATTTGCAAGTGATACTTTTTAGTTCTAACTCTAATACAAAGTACTATTGATCTTTGATATTATCCACTATAATACACTAATACTCACTATAATTAATTCAAATCTCCAACAATTGAAAGTCATACGTTTTAGTTCTAAATCTAATACAAAATACTATTTATCTTTGATATTATCCACTATAATACACTAATACACACTATAATTAATTCAAATTCCCCACAATTGAAAGTTATACTTTTTAGTTCTAACTCTATTGCAAAATACTATTATTTTTTGATATTATCCACTATATTACACTAATACTCACTATAATCAATTCAAATCTCCCACAATTGAAAGTGATACGTTTTAGTTCTAACTCTAATACAAAATACTATTGATCTTTGATACTATCCACTATAATGCACTATTAACTACCAAAATAAATTTAATTGTTACACATTTGCAAGTGATACTTTTTAGTTCAAACTCTAATACTAAATACTATTATTCATTGATATTATCCACTATATTACACTAATACTCACTATAATCAATTCAAATCTCCCACAATTGAATGTGATACGTTTTAGTTCTAACTCTAATACAAAATACTATTGATTTTTTATACTATCCACTATAATGCACTATTAACTACCAAAATGAATTTAATTGTTACACATTTGCAAGTGATGCTTTTTAGATCTAACTCTAATACAAAATACTATTGATCTTTGATATTATACACTATAATACACTAATACTCACTATAATTAATTCTAATCTCCCACAATTGAAAGTGATACGTTTTAGTTCTAACTCTTATACAAAATACTATTGATCTTTGATACTATCCATTATAATGCACTATTAACTACCAAAATGAATTTAATTGTTACACATTTGCAAGTGATACTTTTTAGTTCTAACTCTAATACAAAATACTATTGATCTTTGATATTATCCACTATATTACACAAATACTCACTATAATCAATTCAAATCTACCACAATTGAAAGTGAAACGTTTTAGTTATAACTCTAATACAAAATACTATTATTCATTGATATTATCCACTATATTACACTAATACTCACTATAATTAATTCTAATCTCCCACAATTGAAAGTGATACGTTTTAGTTCTAACACTAATACAAAATACTATTGATCTTTGATACTATACACTATAATGCACTATTAACTACCAAAATGAATTTAATTGTAATACATTTGCAAGTGATACTTTTTAGTTCTAACTCTAATACAAAATACTATTGATCTTTGATATTATCCACTATAATACACTAATACTCACTATAATTACTTCAAATCTCCCACAAATTGAAAGTGATACTTTTTAGTTCTAAGTCTAATACAAAATACAATTATTCTTTGATATTATCCATTATATTACACTAATACTCACTATAATCAATTCAAATCTCCCACAATTGAAAGTGATACGTTTTAGTTCTAACTCTAATACAAAATACTATTATTCATTGATATTATCCACTATATTACACTATTCCTCACTATAATTAATTCAAATCTCCCACGATTGAAAGTGATACGTTTTAGTTCTAACTCTAATTCAAAATACTATTGATCTTTGATACTATCCACTATAATGCACTATTAACTACCAAAATGAATTTAATTGTTACACATTTGCAAGTGATACTTTTTAGTTCTAACTCTAATACAAAATACTATTGATCTTTGATATTATCCACTATAATACACTAATACTCACAATAATTAATTCTAATCTCCCACAATTGGAAGTGATACGTTTTAGTTCTAACTCTTATACAAAATACTATTGATCTTTGATACTATCCATTATAATGCACTATTAACTACCAAAATGAATTTAATTGTTACACATTTGCAAGTGATACTTTTTAGTTCTAACTCTAATACAAAATACTATTGATCTTAGATATTATCCTCTATAATACACTAATACTCACTATAATTAATTCAAATCTCCCACAATTGAAAGTGATACGTTTTAGTTCTAACTCTAATACAAAATACTATTTATCTTAGATATTATACACTATCATACACTAATATAATTAATTTAAACCTCCCACAATTGAAAGTGATACGTTTTAGTTCTAACTCTAATAATAAATACTATATATCTTTGATATTATCCACTATAATACACTAATACTCACTATAATTACTTCAAATCTCCCACAATTGAAAGTGATACTTTTTAGTTCTAACTCTAATACAAAATACAATTATTCTTTGATATTATCCACTATATTACACTAATACTCACTATAATCAATTCAAATCTCCCACAATTGAAAGTGATACGTTTTAGTTCTAACTCTAATACAAAATACTATTATTCATTGATATTATCCACTATATTACACTATTCCTCACTATAATTAATTCAAATCTCCCACAATTAAAAGTGATACGTTTTAGTTCTAACTCTAATTCAAAATACTATTGATCTTTGATACTATCCACTATAATGCACTATTAACTACCAAAATAAATTTAATTGTTACACATTTGCAAGTGATACTTTTTAGTTCTAACTCTAATACAAAATACTATTGATCTTTGATATTATCCACTATAATACACTAATACTCACAATAATTAATTCAAATCTCCCACAATTGGAAGTGATACGTTTTAGTTCTAACTCTAATACAAAATACTATTTATCTTTGATATTATCCACTATAATACACTAATACTCACTATAATTAATTCAAATCTCCCACAATTGAAAGTGATACTTTTTAGTTCTAACTCTATTGCAAAATACTATTATTTTTTGATATTATCCACAATATTACACTAATACTCACTATAATCAATTCAAATCTCCCACAATTGAAAGTGATAAGTTTTAGTTCTAACTCTAATACAAAATACTATTATTCATTGATATTATCCACTATATTACACTAATACTCACTATAATTAATTCTAATCTCCCACAATTGAAAGTGATACGTTTTAGTTCTAACACTAATACAAAATACTATGTATCTTTGATACTATCCACTATAATGCACTATTAACTACCAAAATGAATTTAATTGTAACTCATTTGCAAGTGATACTTTTTAGTTCTAACTCTAATACAAAATACTATTGATCTTTGATATTATCCACTATAATACACTAATACTCACTATAATTAATTCAAATCTCCCACAATTGAAAGTGATACGTTTTAGTTCTAACTCTAATACAAAATACTATTTATCTTAGATATTATACACTATCATACACTAATATAATTAATTTAAACCTCTCACAATTGAAAGTGATACGTTTTAATCCTAACTCTAATACAAAATACAATTTATCTTTGATATTATCCACTATAATACACTAATACTCACTATAATTAATTTAAATCTCCCACAATTGAAAGTGATACTTTTTAGTTCAAACTCTAATACAAAATACAATTATTCATTGATATTATCCACTATAATACTGTTGGTCCCGTTTTTTCATTCACAAACAAAGAAAATATGGGAATTTAGGAGAAATTTTTGTTTTAACACTGATGTTATGCAAGTCAGTAAAGCAATAAAGAATACAACAATGTAAAGTGGTTCGGAGGCTCAAGCTCCTACATCCACTGCCTGATTTAACAGGAAATCCACTGCCCGGGATTCTTATTTTTAACGTGCCAAGGTGCACTCACAACTGGACTCACACCCCTCCGCGGAGCTGCCTCTCGAACTCGCCTCACATCCCTCTTCACTCAGGGACTGCCTCTCCTCACCTCACTGCAACACCTAACACTATTCTGGAAAGAGTTTAGTTTGGTTTGGTTCTCTCCAACTAGGTGAGATTTTCCCTTACATGGTTTTAGCCTTTAAGCTAAGGTTGGGAAAATCTCTCTAAGCTTAGGATGTATATGATGAGCTCGAGTATACAAACTGGAACACTCAAATATGACTATGAAGAACTCAGGTCAGTGTTCTTGATGGAGATGGTGCCTCCTTATGCCTCCCTTGAAACGCACCACTCTCACATCAGCTCCTTGCTTTCGCACTTACAAATGAAGCTTGAGTTTGTATTTATAGTGTGGATTTGAATGTTACCGTTGGAGAGAGTAACATTCAAATCCAGACTATCTCTGGAGTGAAATTCTCCTTTTCAGTAAAGTATGGCCTTTGTCAGCTTTTGTCAGATTTGCTGCCTTAACTTGATTGGTCCACGTGGACTGAGTCCAACGGCTCTTTTCTTCAGGGTACTTGATCAGGGTAGTCCTGACTTCAGGTGACTTCTCTTCAGCTGACTTGAAGTCCTCTTAGGAAAACTTTTCTTCAGTAGACTTGAGGTCTTCTTAGGAACTTTCATTGGACTTGAAGTCTACTCACTGGACTTCCTTCATTGGACTTTAAGTCTACTCAGGAGAGTTTCTCAGTAGACTTTCTCAGTAGACTTCCTTCATTGGACTTTAAGTCTACTCAGGAGAGTTTCTCAGTAGACTTTCTCAGTAGACTTCCTTCATTGGACTTTAAGTCTACTCAGGAGAGTTTCTCAGTAGACTTCCTTCATTGGACTTCCTTCATTGGACTTCCTTCATTGGACTTTAAGTCTACTCAGGAGAGTTGACATAAGGCAAATTGTCAGCCTCTCATTCCTCAGTAGCCTGACTCCTTCAGGATCTACTCGGCACAACACTGATCCTCATGACCATGCTCTTCACTGAGTAGTCCACTGACCAGCTTAGAAAGTCAGGTTTATACTCAGTGGGACTTCCTTCAGGACGGTCTTCAGGCCTTCAGGGGACTTGAGTTTGTTTCCTCTTGGATGGCTTCTGACTTCTTCAGGTTTATGAGTCCGCTGAGTTCCCCCTCAACAGAGTACCTGTAAACTGAAAACAAACTATCCTAACCTGAACCTTTACAAGACAATCCTGACCGCACACATCCTATTACAAGTCGTTTTGGAAAATCATCAAAACTAAATATCCCAACAATTTCCCCCTTTTTGATGATTCCAAAACTTCTAACAAAAAGATTTTCTATTACAAGAATGAGGTTAGAGCACAAGTAATAGTAAAAAAAAAAGAAATTCCCATAGTTTTAAAACATTTTAAGATCTGTTCGGTTGACCATTTTTCTTAACAAATCTGGATCAGTGGTCATGTGAACAACCCGCTCTGATACCAATTGTTGGTCCCATTTTTTCATTCACAAACAAAGACAATATGGGAATTTAGGAGAAATTTTTGTTTTAACACTGATGTTATGCAAGTCAGTAAAGCAATAAAGAACACAACAATGTAAAGTGGTTCGGAGGCTCAAGCTCCTACATCCACTGCCTGATTTAACAGGAAATCCACTACCCGGGATTCTTGTTTTTGACGTGCCAAGGTGCACTCACAACTGGACTCACACCCCTCCGCGGAGCTGCCTCTCGAACTGGCCTCACATCCCTCTTCACTCAGGGACTGCCTCTCCTCACCTCACTGCAACACCTAACACTATTCTGGAAAGGGTTTAGTTTGGTTTGGTTCTCTCCAACTAGGTGAGATTTTCCCTTACATGGTTTTAGCCTTTAAGCTAAGGTTGGGAAAATCTCTCTAAGCTTAGGATGTATATGATGAGCTCGAGTATACAAACTGGAACACTCAAATATGACTATGAAGAACTCAGGTCAGTGTTCTTGATGGAGATGGTGCCTCCTTATGCCTCCCTTGAAACGCACCACTCTCACATCAGCTCCTTGCTTTCGCACTTACAAATGAAGCTTGAGTTTGTATTTATAGTGTGGATTTGAATGTTACCGTTGGAGAGAGTAACATTCAAATCCAGACTATCTCTGGAGTGAAATTCTCCTTTTCAGTAAAGTATGGCCTTTGTCAGCTTTTGTCAGATTTGCTGCCTTGACTTGATTGGTCCACGTGGACTGAGTCCAACGGCTCTTTTCTTCAGGGTACTTGATCAGGGTAGTCCTGACTTCAGGTGACTTCTCTTCAGCTGACTTGAAGTCCTCTTAGGATACTTTTCTTCAGTAGACTTGAGGTCTTCTTAGGAACTTTCATTGGACTTGAAGTCTACTCACTGGACTTCCTTCATTGGACTTTAAGTCTACTCAGGAGAGTTTCTCGGTAGACTTTCTCAGTAGACTTCCTTCATTGGACTTTAAGTCTACTCAGGAGAGTTTCTCAGTAGACTTTCTCAGTAGACTTCCTTCATTGGACTTTAAGTCTACTCAGGAGAGTTTCTCAGTAGACTTTCTCAGTAGACTTCCTTCATTGGACTTCCTTCATTGGACTTCCTTCATTGGACTTTAAGTCTACTCAGGAGAGTTGACATAAGGCAAATTGTCAGCCTCTCATTCCTCAGTAGCCTGACTCCTTCAGGATCTACTCGGCACAACACTGATCCTCATGACCATGCTCTTCACTGAGTAGTCCACTGACCAGCTTAGAAAGTCAGGTTTATACTCAGTGGGACTTCCTTTAGGACGGTCTTCAGGCCTTCAGGGGACTTGAGTTTGTTTCCTCTTGGATGGCTTCTGACTTCTTCAGGTTTATGAGTCCGCTGAGTTCCCCCTCAACAGAGTACCTGTAAACTGAAAACAAACTATCCTAACCTGAACCTTTACAAGACAATCCCGACCGCACACATCCTATTACAAGTCATTTTGGAAAATCATCAAAACTAAATATCCCAACAAATACACTAATACTCACTATAATTAATTCAAATCTCCCACAATTGAAAGTGATACTTTTTAGTTCTAACTCTAATGCAAAATACTATTATTCTTTGATATTATCCACTATATTACACAAATACTCACTATAATCAATTCAAATCTCCCACAATTGAAAGTGATACGTTTTAGTTCTAACTCTAATACAAAATACTATTATTCATTGATATTATCCACTATATTACACTAATACTCACTATAATTAATTCTAATCTCCCACAATTGAAATTGATACGTTTTAGTTCTAACACTAATACAAAATACTATTGATCTTTGATACTATCCACTATAATGCACTATTAACTACCAAAATGAATTTAATTGTAACACATTTGCAAGTGATACTTTTTAGTTCTAACTCTAATACAAAATACTATTGATCTTTGATATTATCCACTATAATACACTAATACTCACAATAATTAATTCAAATCTCCCACAATTTGAAGTGATACGTTTTAGTTCTAACTCTAATATAAAATACTATTTTTCTTTGATATTATCCACTATAATACACTAATACTCACTATAATTAATTCAAATCTCCCACAATTGAAAGTGATACTTTTTAGTTCTAACTCTATTGCAAAATACTATTATTTTTTTATATTATCCACTATATTACACTAATACTCACTATAATCAATTAAAATCTCCCACAATTGAAAGTGATAAGTTTTAGTTCTAACTCTAATACAAAATACTATTATTCATTGATATTATCCACTATATTACACTAATACTCACTATAATTA
The DNA here is from genome assembly GCA_947034835.1 of Ballota nigra. NCBI lineage: Eukaryota > Viridiplantae > Streptophyta > Magnoliopsida > Lamiales > Lamiaceae > Ballota > Ballota nigra. Next base: position 565,858 of record OX344725.1, on the reverse strand, counting down.
ATTCTAATCTCCCACAATTGAAAGTGATACGTTTTAGTTCTAACACTAATACAAAATACTATTGATCTTTGATATTATCCACTATAATGCACTATTAACTACCAAAATGAATTTAATTGTAACACATTTGCAAGTGATACTTTTTAGTTCTAACTCTAATACAAAATACTATTGATCTTTGATATTATCCACTATAATACACTAATACTCACTATAATTAATTCAAATCTCCAAAAATTGAAAGTGATATGTTTTAGTTCTAACTCTAATACAAAATACTATTTATAGTTGATATTATCTACTATAATACACTAATACTCACTATAATTAATTCAAATCTCCCACAATTGAAAGTGATACTTTTTAGTTCTAACTCTATTGCAAAATACTATTATTTTTTTATATTATCCACTATATTACACTAATACTCACTATAATCAATTCAAATCTCCCACAATTGAAAGTGATAAGTTTTAGTTCTAACTCTAATACAAAATACTATTATTCATTGATATTATCCACTGTTGGGATATTTTAGTTTTGATGATTTTCCAAAACAACATGTAATAGGTTTGAAAGCAGTCAGGATAGTATCTTTTAGTTTCAGGTCAGGCTAGGTTGTTTCTCAGTAGAACAGGTTATCAGTGGAGGAAGAACTCAGTGAGGGGGAACTCTACTGAGAGGAACTCAGCTGAAGGGGGAACTCAGCTGAAGGGGGAACTCTACTGAGGGGGAACTCAGTGAGGGGGAACTCACTGATATAGCCTAAGGAAGTCAAGATGACATCACAAGGAGAACAGTCTGAAGCCATGTCAGAAGACCTGAACCTGAAGAGAAGCCTGAAGGAAGTCCCACTGAGTATAAACCTGACTTTCTAAGCTGGTCAGTGGACTACTCAGTGAAGAGCATGATTGAGAGGATCAATGCTGTGCCTAGTAGGACCTGAAGGAGTCAGGCTACTGAGGCTGGGAAGCTTGACAAGTAGCCTTATGTCAACTCCCCTGAGTGGACTTCAAGTCTACTGAAGGAAGTCCACTGAGAAGACTTAAAGTCCAATGATGGTTCCTAAGAGGACTTCAAGTCTACTGAAGGAAGGTATCCTGAGAGGATTACAAGTCAGCTGAAGACAAGTCGCCTGAAGTCAGGACTACCCTGATCAAGTACCCTGAACAAAAGAGCCGTTGGACTCAGTCCACGTGGACCAATCAAGTCAAGGCAGCAAATCTGACAAAAGCTGACAAAGGCCATACTTTACTGAAAAGGAGAATTTCACTCCAGAGATAGTCTGGATTTGAATGTTACTCTCTCCAACGGTAACATTCAAATCCAAACTATAAATACAAACTCAAGCAAGGAGCTGAAGTGAGAGTGGTGCGTTTCAAGGGAGGCATAAGGAGGCACCATCTCCATCAAGAACACTGACCTGAGTTCTTCATAGTCATATTTGAGTGTTCCAGTTTGTATACTCGAGCTCATCATATACATCCTAAGCTTAGAGAGATTTTCCCAACCTTAGCATAAAGGCTAAAACCATGTAAGGGAAAATCTCACCTAGTTGGAGAGAACCAAACCAAACTAAACCCTTTCCAGAATAGTGTTAGGTGTTGCAGTGAGGTGAGGAGAGGCAGTCCCTGAGTGAAGAGGGATGTGAGGCCAGTTCGAGAGGCAGCTCCGCGGAGGGGTGTGAGTCCAGTTGTGAGTGCACCTTGGCACGTTAAAAACAAGAATCCCGGGTAGTGGATTTCCTGTTAAATCAGGCAGTGGATGTAGGAGCTTGAGCCTCCGAACCACTTTACATTGTTGTGTTCTTTATTGCTTTACTGACTTGCATAACATCAGTGTTAAAACAAAAATTTCTCCTAATTTCCCATATTGTCCTTGTTTGTGAAAGAAAAACGGGACCAACAATTGGTATCAAAGCGGGTTGTTCACATGACCACTGATCTAGTTTTGTTAAGAAAATGGTCAACCGAGCAGATCTTAAATGTTTTAAAACTATGGGAATTTCTGCATATTTCAAATTATTACTTGTGTTCTGACATTATTCTTGTAATAGAAAATCATTTGGTTAGAAGTTTTGGAATCATCAAAAAGGGGGAAATTGTTGGGATATTTTAGTTTTGATGATTTTCCAAAACAACATGTAATAGGTTTGAAAGCAGTCAGGATAGTATCTTTTAGTTTCAGGTCAGGCTAGGTTGTTTCTCAGTAGAACAGGTTATCAGTGGAGGAAGAACTCAGTGAGGGGGAACTCTACTGAGAGGAACTCAGCTGAAGGGGGAACTCAGCTGAAGGGGGAACTCTACTGAGGGGGAACTCAGTGAGGGGGAACTCACTGATATAGCCTAAGGAAGTCAAGATGACATCACAAGGAGAACAGTCTGAAGCCATGTCAGAAGACCTGAACCTGAAGAGAAGCCTGAAGGAAGTCCCACTGAGTATAAACCTGACTTTCTAAGCTGGTCAGTGGACTACTCAGTGAAGAGCATGATTGAGAGGATCAGTGCTGTGCCTAGTAGGACCTGAAGGAGTCAGGCTACTGAGGCTGGGAAGCTTGACAAGTAGCCTTATGTCAACTCCCCTGAGTGGACTTCAAGTCTACTGAAGGAAGTCCACTGAGAAGACTTAAAGTCCAATGATGGTTCCTAAGAGGACTTCAAGTCTACTGAAGGAAGGTATCCTGAGAGGATTACAAGTCAGCTGAAGACAAGTCGCCTGAAGTCAGGACTACCCTGATCAAGTACCCTGAACAAAAGAGCCGTTGGACTCAGTCCACGTGGACCAATCAAGTCAAGGCAGCAAATCTGACAAAAGCTGACAAAGGCCATACTTTACTGAAAAGGAGAATTTCACTCCAGAGATAGTCTGGATTTGAATGTTACTCTCTCCAACGGTAACATTCAAATCCAAACTATAAATACAAACTCAAGCAAGGAGCTGAAGTGAGAGTGGTGCGTTTCAAGGGAGGCATAAGGAGGCACCATCTCCATCAAGAACACTGACCTGAGTTCTTCATAGTCATATTTGAGTGTTCCAGTTTGTATACTCGAGCTCATCATATACATCCTAAGCTTAGAGAGATTTTCCCAACCTTAGCATAAAGGCTAAAACCATGTAAGGGAAAATCTCACCTAGTTGGAGAGAACCAAACCAAACTAAACCCTTTCCAGAATAGTGTTAGGTGTTGCAGTGAGGTGAGGAGAGGCAGTCCCTGAGTGAAGAGGGATGTGAGGCCAGTTCGAGAGGCAGCTCCGCGGAGGGGTGTGAGTCCAGTTGTGAGTGCACCTTGGCACGTTAAAAACAAGAATCCCGGGTAGTGGATTTCCTGTTAAATCAGGCAGTGGATGTAGGAGCTTGAGCCTCCGAACCACTTTACATTGTTGTGTTCTTTATTGCTTTACTGACTTGCATAACATCAGTGTTAAAACAAAAATTTCTCCTAATTTCCCATATTGTCCTTGTTTGTGAAAGAAAAACGGGACCAACATCCACTATATTACACTAATACTCACTATAATCAATTCTAATCTCCCACAATTGAAAGTGATACGTTTTAGTTCTAACACTAATACAAAATACTATTGATCTTTGATACTATCCACTATAATGCACTATTAACTACCAAAATGAATTTAATTGTAACACATTTGCAAGTGATACTTTTTAGTTCTAACTCTAATACAAAATACTATTGATCTTTGATATTATCCACTATAATACAGTAATACTCACTATAATTAATTCAAATCTCCAACAATTGAAAGTGATACGTTTTAGTTCTAACTCTAATACAAAATACTATTTATCTTTGATATTATCCACTATAATACACTAATACACACTATAATTAATTCAAATCCCCCACAATTGAAAGTGATACTTTTTAGTTCTAACTCTATTGCAAAATACTATTATTTTTTGATATTATCCACTATATTACACTAATACTCACTATAATCAATTCAAATCTCCCACAATTGAAAGTGATACGTTTTAGTTCTAACTCTAATACAAAATACTATTGATCTTTGATACTATCCACTATAATGCACTATTAACTACCAAAATGAATTTATTTGTTACACATTTGCAAGTGATACTTTTTAGTTCAAACTCTAATACAAAATACTATTATTCATTGATATTATCCACTATATTACACTAATACTCACTATAATCAATTCAAATCTCCCACAATTGAATGTGATACGTTTTAGTTCTAACTCTAATACAAAATACTATTGATTTTTTATACTATCCACTATAATGCACTATTAACTACCAAAATGAATTTAATTGTTACACATTTGCAAGAGATGCTTTTTAGATCTAACTCTAATACAAAATACTATTGATCTTTGATATTATCCACTATAATACACTAATACTCACTATAATTAATTCTAAAATCCCACAATTGAAAGTGATACGTTTTAGTTCTAACTCTTATACAAAATACTATTGATCTTTGATACTATCCATTATAATGCACTATTAACTACCAAAATGAATTTAATTGTTACACAATTGAAAGTGATACGTTTTAGTTCTAACTCTAATAAAAAATACTATTTATCTTTGATATTATCCACTACAATACACTAATACACACTATAATTAATTCAAATCCCCCACAATTGAAAGTGATACTTTTTAATTCTAACTCTATGGCAAAATACTATTATTTTTTTATATTATCCACTATATTACACTAATATTCACTATAATCAATTCAAATCTCCCACAATTGAAAGTGAAACGTTTTAGTTCTAACTCTAATACAAAATACAATTATTCATTGATATTATCCACTATATTACACTAATACTCACTATAATTAATTCTAATCTCCCACAATTGAAAGTGATACGTTTTAGTTCTAACTCTAATAAAAAATACAATTTGTCTTTGATACTATCCACTATAATGTACTATTAACTACCAAAATGAGGTTAATTATTACACATTTGCAAGTGATACTTTTTAGTTCTAACTCTAATACAAAATACTATTGATCTTTGATATTATCCACTATAATACACTAATACTCACTATAATTAATTCAAATCTCCCACAATTGAAAGTGATACGTTTTAGTTCTAACTCTAATACAAAATACTATTTATCTTTGATATTATCCACTATAATACACTAATACTCACTATAATCAATTCAAATCTCCCACAATTGAAAGTGATACGTTTTAGTTCTAACTCTAATACAAAATACTATTATTCATTGATATTATCCACTATATTACACTAATACTCACTATAATTAATTCTAATCTCCCACAATTGAAAGTGATACGTTTTAGTTCTAACACTAATACAAAATACTATTGATCTTTGATACTATCCACTATAATGCACTATTAACTACCAAAATGAATTTAATTGTAACACATTTGCAAGTGATACTTTTTAGTTATAACTCTAATACAAAATACTATTGATCTTTGATATTATCCACTATAATACACTAATACTCACTATAATTAATTCAAATCTCCAACAATTGAAAGTGATACGTTTTAGTTCTAACTCTAATACAAAATACTATTTATCTTTGATATTATCCACTATAATACACTAATACTATAATTAATTCAAATCCCCCACAATTGAAAGTGATACTTTTTAGTTTTAACTCTATTGCAAAATACTATTGTTTTTTGATATTATCCACTATATTACACTAATACTCACTATAATCAATTCAAATCTCCCACAATTGAAAGTGATACATTTTAGTTCTAACGCTAATACAAAATACTATTGATCTTTTATACTATCCACTATAATGCAATATTAACTACCAAAATGAATTTAATTGTTACACATTTGCAAGTGATACTTTTTAGTTCAAACTCTAATACAAAATACTGTTATTGATTGATATTATCCACTATATTACACTAATACTCACTATAATCAATTCAAATCTCCCACAATTGAATGTGATACGTTTTAGTTCTAACTCTAATACAAAATACAATTATACATTGATATTATCCATTATATTACACTAATACTCACTATAATTAATTCTAATCTCCCACAATTGAAAGTGATACGTTTTAGTTCTAACTCTAATACAAAATACTATTGATTTTTTATACTATCCACTATAATGCACTATTAACTACCAAAATGAATTTAATTGTTAAACATTTTCAAGTGATGCTTTTTAGATCTAACTCTAATACAAAATACTATTGATCTTTGATATTATCCACTATAATACACTAATACTCACTTAAATTAATTCTAATCTCCCACAATTGAAAGTGATACGTTTTAGTTCTAACTCTTATACAAAATACTATTGATCTTTGATACTATCCATTATAATGCACTATTAACTACCAAAATGAATTTAATTGTTACACATTTGCAAGTGATACTTTTTAGTTCTAACTCTAATACAAAATACTATTGATCTTTGATATTATCCACTATATTACACAAATACTCACTATAATCAAATCAAATCTCCCACAATTGAAAGTGAAACGTTTTAGTTCTAACTCTAATACAAAATACAATTATTCATTGATATTATCCACTATATTACACTAATACTCATTTTAATTAATTCTAATCTCCCACAATTGAAAGTGATACGTTTTAGTTCTAACTCTAATACAAAATACAATTTATCTTTGATACTATCCACTATAATGCACTATTAACTACCAAAATGAAGTTAATTGTTACACATTTGCAAGTGATACTTTTTAGTTCTAACTCTAATACAAAATACTATTGATCTTTGATATTATCCATTATAATACACTAATACTCACTATAATTAATTCAAATCTCCCACAATTGAAAGTGATACGTTTTAGTTCTAACTCTAATACAAAATACTATTTATCTTAGATATTATACACTATCATACACTAATATAATTAATTTAAACCTCCCACAATTGAAAGGGATACGTTTTAGTTCTAACTCTAATACAAAATACTATTTATCTTTGATATTATCCACTATAATACACTAATACTCACTATAATTACTTCAAATCTCCCACAAATTGAAAGTGATACTTTTTAGTTCTAACTCTAATACAAAATACAATTATTCTTTGATATTATCCACTATATTACACTAATACTCACTATAATCAATTCAAATCTCCCACAATTGAAAGTGATACGTTTTAGTTCTAACTCTAATACACAATACTATTATTCATTGATATTATCCACTATATTACACTAGTCCTCACTATAATTAATTCAAATCTCCCACGATTGAAAGTGATACGTTTTAGTTCTAACTCTAATTCAAAATACTATTGATCTTTGATACTATCCACTATAATGCACTATTAACTACCAAAATGAATTTAATTGTTACACATTTGCAAGTGATACTTTTTAGTTCTAACTCTAATACAAAATACTATTGATCTTTGATATTATCCACTATAATACACTAATACTCACAATAATTAATTCAAATCTCCCACAATTGGAAGTGATACGTTTTAGTTCTAACTCTAATACAAAATACTATTTATCTTTGATATTATCCACTAGAATACACTAATACTCACTATAATTAATTCAAATCTACCACAATTGAAAGTGATACTTTTTAGTTCTAACTCTATTGCAAAATACTATTATTTTTTGATATTATCCACTATATTACACTAATACTCACTATAATCAATTCAAATCTCCCACAATTGAAAGTGATAAGTTTTAGTTCTAACTCTAATACAAAATACTATTATTCATTGATATTATCCACTATATTACACTAATACTCACTATAATTAATTCTAATCTCCCACAATTGAAAGTGATACGTTTTAGTTCTAACATTAATACAAAATACTATTGATCTTTGATACTATCCACTATAATGCACTATTAACTACCAAAATGAATTTAATTGTAACACATTTGCAAGTGATACTTTTTAGTTCTAACTCTAATACAAAATACTATTGATCTTTGATATTATCCACTATAATACACTAATACTCACTATAATTAATTCAAATCTCCAACAATTGAAAGTGATACGTTTTAGTTCTAACTCTAATACAAAATACTATTGATAGTTGATATTATCCACTATAATACACTAATACTCACTATAATTAATTTAAATATCCCACAATTGAAAGTGATACTTTTTAGTTCTAACTCTAATGCAAAATACTATTATTCTTTGATATTATCCACTATATTACACTAATACTCACTATAATCAATTCAAATCTCCCACAATTGAAAGTGATACGTTTTAGTTCTAACTCTAATACAAAATACTATTATTCATTGATATTATCCACTATATTACACTAATACTCACTATAATTAATTCTAATCTCCCACAATTGAAAGTGATACGTTTTAGTTCTAACTCTAATACAAAATACTATTGATAGTTGATATTATCACCTATAATACACTAATACTCACTATAATTAATTCAAATCTCCCACAATTGAAAGTGATACTTTTTAGTTCTAACTCTAATGCAAAATACTATTATTCTTTGATATTATCCACTATATTACACTAATACTCACTATAATCAATTCAAATCTCCCACAATTGAAAGTGATACGTTTTAGTTCTAACTCTAATACAAAATACTATTATTCATTAATATTATCCACTATATTACACTAATACTCACTATAATTAATTCTAATCTCCCACAATTGAAAGTGATACGTTTTAGTTCTAACTATAATACAAAATACTATTGATTTTTTATACTATCCACTATAATGCACTATTAACTACCAAAATGAATTTAATTGTTAAACATTTTCAAGTGATGCTTTTTAGATCTAACTCTAATACAAAATACTATTGATCTTTGATATTATCCACTATAATACACTAATACTCACTTAAATTAATTCTAATCTCCCACAATTGAAAGTGATACGTTTTAGTTCTAACTCTTATACAAAATACTATTGATCTTTGATACTATCCATTATAATGCACTATTAACTACCAAAATGAATTTAATTGTTACACATTTGCAAGTGATACTTTTTAGTTCTAACTCAAATACAAAATACTATTGATCTTTGATATTATCCACTATATTACACAAATACTCACTATAATCAATTCAAATCTCCCACAATTGAAAGTGAAACGTTTTAGTTCTAACTCTAATAAAAAATACAATTATTCATTGATATTATCCACTATATTACACTAATACTCACTATAATTAATTCTAATCTCCCACAATTGAAAGTGATACGTTTTAGTTCTAACTCTAATACAAAATACAATTTATCTTTGATACTATCCACTATAATGCACTATTAACTACCAAAATGAAGTTAATTGTTACACATTTGCAAGTGATACTTTTTAGTTCTAACTCTAATACAAAATACTATTGATCTTTGATATTATCCATTATAATACACTAATACTCACTATAATTAATTCAAATCTCCCACAATTGAAAGTGATACGTTTTAGTTCTAATTCTAATACAAAATACTATTTATCTTAGATATTATACACTATCATACACTAATATAATTAATTTAAACCTCCCACAATTGAAAGGGATACGTTTTAGTTCTAACTCTAATACAAAATACTATTTATCTTTGATATTATCCACTATAATACACTAATACTCACTATAATTACTTCAAATCTCCCACAAATTGAAAGTGATACTTTTTAGTTCTAACTCTAATACAAAATACAATTATTCTTTGATATTATCCACTATATTACACTAATACTCACTATAATCAATTCAAATCTCCCACAATTGAAAGTGATACGTTTCAGTTCTAACTCTAATACAAAATACTATTATTCATTGATATTATCCACTATATTACACAAGTCCTCACTATAATTAATTCAAATCTCCCACGATTGAAAGTGATACGTTTTAGTTCTAACTCTAATTCAAAATACTATTGATCTTTGATACTATCCACTATAATGCACTATTAACTACCAAAATGAATTTAATTGTTACACATTTGCAAGTGATACTTTTTAGTTCTAACTCTAATACAAAATACTATTGATCTTTGATATTATCCACTATAATACACTAATACTCACAATAATTAATTCAAATCTCCCACAATTGGAAGTGATACGTTTTAGTTCTAACTCTAATACAAAATACTATTTATCTTTGATATTATCCACTATAATACACTAATACTCACTATAATTAATTCATATCTCCCACAATTGAAAGTGATACTTTTTAGTTCTAACTCTATTGCAAAATACTATTATTTTTTGATATTATCCACTATATTACACTAATACTCACTATAATCAATTCAAATCTCCCACAATTGAAAGTGATAAGTTTTAGTTCTAACTCTAATACAAAATACTATTATTCATTGATATTATCCACTATATTACACTAATACTCACTATAATTAATTCTAATCTCCCACAATTGAAAGTGATACGTTTTAGTTCTAACATTAATACAAAATACTATTGATCTTTGATACTTATTATCCACTATAATGCACTATTAACTACCAAAATGAATTTAATTGTAACACATTTGCAAGTGATACTTTTTAGTTCTAACTCTAATACAAAATACTATTGATCTTTGATATTATCCGCTATAATACACTAATACTCACTATAATTAATTCAAATCTCCAACAATTGAAAGTTATACGTTTTAGTTCTAACTCTAATACAAAATACTATTGATAGTTGATATTATCCACTATAATACACTAATACTCACTATAATTAATTTAAATCTCCCACAATTGAAAGTGATACTTTTTAGTTCTAACTCTAATGCAAAATACTATTATTCTTTGATATTATCCACTATATTACACTAATACTCACTATAATCAATTCAAATCTCCCACAATTGAAAGTGATACGTTTTAGTTCTAACTCTAATACAAAATACTATTATCCATTGATATTATCCACTATATTACACTAATACTCACTATAATTAATTCTAATCTCCCACAATTGAAAGTGATACGTTTTAGTTCTAACACTAATACAAAATACTATTGATCTTTGATACAATCCACTATAATGCACTATTAACTACCAAAATGAATTTAATTGTAACACATTTGCAAGTGATACTTTTTAGTTCTAACTCTAATACAAAATACTATTGATCTTTGATATTATCCACTATAATACACTAATACTCACTATAATTAATTCAAATCTCCAACAATTGAAAGTGATACGTTTTAGTTCTAACTCTAATACAAAAAACTATTTATCTTTGATATTATCCACTATAATACACTAATACACACTATAATTAATTAAAATCCCCCACAATTGAAAGTGATACTTTTTAGTTCTAACTCTATTGCAAAATACTATTATTTTTTGATATTATCCACTATATTACACTAATACTCACTATAATCAATTCAAATCTCCCACAATTGAAAGTGATACGTTTTAGTTCTAACTCTAATACAAAATACTATTATTCATTGATATTATCCACTATATTACACTAATACTCACTATAATTAATTCTAATCTCCCACAATTGAAAGTGATACGTTTTAGTTCTAACACTAATACAAAATACTATTGATCTTTGATACTATCCACTATAATGCACTATTAACTACCAAAATGAATTTAATTGTAACACATTTGCAAGTGATACTTTTTAGTTCTAACTCTAATACAAAATACTATTGATCTTTGATATTATCCACTATAATACACTAATACTCACTATAATTAATTCAAATCTCCAACAATTGAAAGTGATACGTTTTAGTTCAAACTCTAATACAAAATACTATTTATAGTTGATATTATCCACTATAATACACTAATACTCACTATAATTAATTCAAATCTCCCACAATTGAAAGTGATACTTTTTAGTTCTAACTCTAATGCAAAATACTATTATTCTTTGATATTATCCAATATATTACACTAATACTCACTATAATCAATTCAAATCTCCCACAATTGAAAGTGATACGTTTTAGTTCTAACTCTAATACAAAATACTATTATTCATTGATATTATCCACTATATTACACTAATACTCACTATAATTAATTCTAATCTCCCACAATTGAAAGTGATACGTTTTAGTTCTAACACTAATACAAAATACTATTGATCTTTGATACTATCTACTATAATGCACTATTAACTACCAAAATGAATTTAATTGTAACACATTTGCAAGTGATACTTTTTAGTTCTAACTCTAATACAAAATACTATTGATCTTTGATATTATCCACTATAATACACTAATACTCACTATAATTAATTCAAATCTCCAACAATTGAAAGTGATACGTTTTAGTTCTAACTCTAATACAAAATACTATTTATCTTTGATATTATCCACTATAATTCACTAATATACACTATAATTAATTCAAATCCCCCACAATTGAAAGTGATACTTTTTAGTTCTAACTCTATTGCAAAATACTATTATTTTTTGATATTATCCACTACTAGTATGTACCCCCGCGAATTTCGCGGACTGAAAAAAAATATTTGTTATTATTATTTCAAATTATAAATATTATTTTTTTATAAATATCTTGTAATTTTGATATAATTTTAAAATTGTAATTATAATTCAACAAATAATAATAAACACTAAACATGAATAAATATAAAATTTGAAAACCATTAACTAATTCACACATTTTATCTCAAATTAGTATAACACAATATTTCTTAAAATTACAATTTTTGTATAATTGCATGCCCAATTTTTCCCCTTAATATGAAGATACAATAAAAATCGGCAAAAGTTCAACTCTAAAGATAAAATCCTACAGATCTAAAGGTAACATTTGACAAAAATAATGTCATAATTAAAATAAAATATTGTTTAGATGTTTGTGTGGGGACAATTGATTAATGTTTTGGTATTTATAATACACAATTCAACAATAAGAATTGACCCTTAGGCGCCAATTTTTTTTTTTTATTTTCCACCTGGACATTTCACATTTACAGATATTTTGCAACAAAAAAAAAAGTTAAAAAATTGAAATTGTTGAAAAAATTCGAAATCCTACTACAAAATAATATCTATATTTTACAGTTTCTAATTCAATTTTGCAGGTATTTATAATGGAAAAATCCAACCCTAAGAATTACATTTAAGCGACAATTCGAATTATTTAAAAAAATTCAATTTCCTCCTAAACATTTCATGTATACATGTATTTTATATAAAAAATAAATTGCTAACCTTATGTGACATAGTATTATACATGGTAAGATATTGTATATCATGACAAGAGTTTTTGGGAATAATGTTATTTCAGTGACAATATCTTTTGGGTAGTAAAATCTTGTACAAAAAAAATGTTACAATTTATTATCCATGGTAAGATATGATATTGGATGGCAAGATTCTTTGAGAATCTTATCATCTTTTACGTGACAATATCTTTTGCAAAATATTTCAATATTCTCCTACAATATTGTTGGGAAAATATAGGGGTGCCCGGAATCTATTCGGGATGAATTTTAAATACGAATTTAAATACAATTATTACTATCATGAATTAATCCTAATTAATTCAAATAATAATTCCAACAACTAATTATCATCATGCATGCTAAATTAATTTCACATATTAACTATGGCGGAATAAACAAGTAAATATGTGATTAACGTACCTCTTGTAGAACTTGGCCTTTGAATAAAACGGGACTCTCGTACACGCTTTATCAACCCAAAAACCTTCTCAAGTATTTCCCTTTCGCCTTACTTGATCGCCGGTGGGAGACGCTTTCAAGCAATTTAATAAACTAAGGAAAAAGAAAAATATATATGCTTCTTGATTTTTCCAACACATGGAATTATGTACGTTGAGATGAAATAATCATCTCCTATTTATAAAGGGGGTGACCGAAATTCGTAGAGATTTTATGGGCAGGGAGAAAATCTTTTCTTAATCTCTAAGAAATCTTGAATATATCTCATATATTCTTTTCTCCATAATAAAATATTCCACAAAAATCTCACTCCCTTAAATAAATATGAAACTTTCGAAATTTACATGAAGAAAATCCAAGATTTGGATCTTCTTGAATATATGAGATATTCTTGTATTCTTAGAATACATATCTTGCATAATATCTTTCCAAGAAAATCAACAAAATCTTTTTCCTCCTTATCATGTATTTTTCGAAAATTAAAGGAAAAAATCAGCATATTATTTTCTTTTTATTTTAATCACCTTATCATTATTGGGCTACTTAATTGGGCTACTTGAGGGGCCTTAAGGAGAATTAAGATTGAACCTCCTAATGGACTTCTGAATTTCAATATTGAGCCCCAATATAATTCAGCCCATTAATATTAATTATTACCACTAATAAATTAATATTGCACTATCCATCTTAATCCATATTACGATAATATGGGCTCCCGGTTATTATTTCCCGCGTTTAAGATCATCAAGTCCATTAATTAATTGAGCTTCTGAATAGCTCTAAATTAATTAATATATTTCACCTTGGAGTAAAGACAACTCAACATTATTATTCGTACCGAAGAAACTAATTCTTCACTTGCAAGATTTGGTACAATAAAACTTCTGAGCCCACCAAGGGGACTAATCACACGAGCCGTACTCGCACGCGTTTCTCCGTATTAAATCTTAGCAACCGTCGTATGATTAATATTACTGCCCAAGACACAAAGTTCGAAGTCACAATGATTCTCACCCAACATGAATCAAAGCAGTAACTACTAAGCACACACGGTCCTATTTAAGTGACGGAGATTAAGAAATCAACAACCACTGAGGTCTAATTCTTCACCTTTCAGAACAGAAGAATTTCTCCTCGCTGTAGGACCTCTTCAACACATACTAAATGTGCTAGTGCAATCTCTTGGTCAAGACAGACCAATCTGAGCCTTACACATCGACCTTTCACGGCGGATTGTTCAATTCCACCTGGGTCGTGAATTGTACGTTTAGTTACAAGTAAACTGTTAATGTTGTCTTCCGTGATCGGGTATCACCACATTAACTACAATGTAACATGTACTATATATTGAACGGTTTGCAATAGAAATTCAACATTCAATTATATCTAAAGCAAATGTGATAAAAGAATTATTCTCATAAATCGAGTGTTTGATACACGAGTTATACAAAGTAAAAGCATACTTTCACGTATAACTCCAACAATCTCCCACTTATACTTAAAGTCTGCTTTTAGTATACATCACGCATGTCTTAGTGTAGTAGCTCTACGTGACATCTCATGTCAACCTACACTAACCTAATAATTCCTCCCACTTATACTTAAAGCAGATTGGCAATAGTCTTGACTCCCATTCCATCCACATGTCTCTCGAATGTATTCAGAGGCAGACCCTTTGTGAATGGATATACTAGGTTGTCCTCCGACGTTTATCTTTGCCACCTCTTTATCTCCTCTCTTAACGATTTCTCGCATAAGATGGTGTTTTCTTTCAATGTGTTTGCTGGCCTTGTGGGCTCTCGGTTCCCTTGAATTTGCAACTGCTCCGGCATTGTCACAAAAGACAGTTATCTTGTCGGGCAAATTCGGAACAACGTCCAAGTCCACTAAGAAGTACTTGAGCCAAACCGCTTCTTTCGCTACTTCACAAGCAACTACTTATTCGGCTTCCATGGTCGAATCTGCGATGCATTTCTGCAAATCGCTTCTCCATGTCATGGCTCCTTCTCCCATGCAAAACACACTACCCGAGGTAGGTATTTTGGAGTCTATATCTGATTGGAAATTTGAGTCCGTGTATCCCATGGGAATTAGATTGTCTGATTGTTAAATCAGCATTCCATACTAAGTTCTTTTCAGAAACTAAAGAACGCATTTAATTGCAATCTAATGTGCTTTCCCGGGGTTACTTTGATATCTTGCCATCATGCCCACGGCAAAGCAGATATCCGGTCTCGTACACAACGTTGCATACATAAGACTTCCTACGTCCGAAACGTACGGAACGTCTTTCATGTCATCTATCTCCATTTGCGTCTTAGGGCATATTTCTTTGGATAGATGGATTCCGTGCCTACAAGGTACAAAACCTTTCTTGGAATCTTGCACGCTGATATGCTTCAAAACAGTGGCTTTGTATGAAACTTGCGATAAGCCCAACATCTTCCTCTTGCGATCTCGAGTGAACTTGATCCCAAGGATGTGACCGGCTTTCCCTAAGTCCTTCATATCAAACTATTTTGACAGCCATACCCTTACGTCTGACAATACCTTTACATTGTTTCCAATGAGCAGAATATTGTCTACGTATAATACTAAGAATACCACCGCAGTTCCGTCACATCTTTTGTACACACAACTTTCGAACTTGTTTTGATCACAAACCCATAAGACTTAATTAATTGATCAAACACTAGTTCCAAGTACGCGATGCTTGCTTAAGTCCATAAATGGATCTCTTAAGCTTGCATACGAGGTGCTCTTGGCCTTTTTCAACGAAACCTTTGGGTTGTTGCATATAGATCCCATCAAGACTTCCGTTAAGGAAAGCTGTCTTGACATCCATTTGCCAGATCTCGTAATCTAGGTGCGCAGCGATCGACAAGAGAATACGGATGGACTTAAGCATAGCTACAGGCCACAGGCCACAAGCCTACCCTTCCGTCCGGTCCTCTTTTCCTCTTGTACACCCACTTTCATCCAATAGGTTCTACCCCATTAGGTGGATCAACCAACTCCCACACTTGATTATAATCTATCGAACCCACCTCGGTTTCCATTGCGGTTTGCCACACTTCCGCGTCTTTGTCTTGGATTGCCTCGTCGTATGTTCATGGGTCTAATTCATCGCCGGGAATCAAATCCGAAGATTCTCCAATTCCCATGAATCTCTCGGGTTGCCTTGCAATCCTCCCACTACGACGGGGTTCCGGTTGTGAAGGTAATACGTGTGGTATATCATCTTGTATACTTGGTATAGGAGTTTGCCCTCTTAACTCGTCTAAGGTAATCTCACTTCCAGGCTTTCTTTTGTTCATATAGTCTTCCTCCAAGAATTTAAAGTGCGAACTAATCACGGTCTTTTAATCCTTGAGATTATAGAACATACACCCTTTCGTTCCCATGGGATATCCTATAAACAACCTTAATTCCGAACGTGGATCCAATTCACCGGCTTCCTTGTCTAGCACGTATACCGGACAACCCCAAATCCGCAAGTGTCTTAGACTGGGCTTGCGCCCGGTCCACAATTCCATTGGGGTTTTAGGAACCGATTTGGATGGTACCAAGTTTAGAATGTAAGTCGTTGTTTCCAAGGCGTTACCCCAAAACGACTTGGGTAAATCTGAATAACTCATCATGGATCTGACTATTTCTAAAAGAGTCTGGCTCCTTCGTTCCGCCACACCGTTCTATTGAGGGGTTCCCGATGTGGTCAACAGGGATACAATCCCTTCTTCCGTTAGGTAGTTCAAGAATTCATTGCTAAGGTATTCGCCTCCACGAACAAATCGCAGAGACTTGATACTTCTTACCCTATGCATCATAAGGTAGATGTATCCGTATCTTGAGTAATCATCAAATTACTCATACCTCTTCTTGCTATGATCGTCATTGAACCACACATATCGGTATGAACGAGTTCTAACACTTCCGTAGTTCTATTCCCCTTGGCTCCAAATGCCCTCTTGGTCATTTTACCCTCTAAACAGGATTCACAAGTTGGAAACGGTTCGACTTGGAATGATTCCAAGGATCCGTCTTTCACCAATCTCTTTATCCACTTTAGATTAATATGACCTAGTCTAAGATGCCATGGAAGTGTTTCGTTCATCTCCGAAGAACGCTTTCTTTTATTACTCGAAATAATCGATGTGTTATTAGATTCAATTTTTGTGAGTGGTGTGCCCAAATAATGGTATAAAGATCATCCATTGAAGTTCCGGAACGGATAAACTCATCGTTTCAAGCAATAATAACATCCTTATTAAAAGAAACTGAGTATCTATTCAAACAGTTTAGAAACTGAAGGTTGAGTTCTTTCTAAACTAGGAACATGAGGAACATCTCTCAAGACCATAACTCTATCTTCACAAGATAGGCGCACTTCTCCCACTGCTTCAGCTGCCACTCTCGTAGCATTGCCCGATGTGATGGGGATCTCACTTCTGTTAAGTCGTCGGGTTAGCTTAAACCCATGAAACAAATGTGATCAGTAGCTCTCGTATCCACTATCCACGAATAGACAGCATACGCCACTTCACAAGTTTCGACCACTAAGGTGTGTGAATTACCTAACTTTCCTAGCCTCTTAGGCTTGGAACAGGCAGACCTCCATTGTCCTCTCTCACCGCAACTAAAACACTTCCCCTTCGATGCTTGCCTTTGCATTTGCCTTTCGCAACAATTGGATTTGCTTGGATCCGACCTTTGGTTCTCTTCCTCTTTTTCCCTCCCTTGGGACCAAAAGAGGTAGACGAACCATTAACCACCATAGCACTAGACTGGTGCTCCATTATCACCTCCACCGAAACTAAAGCTTGCAAGAGCTCGGGCAAACGACTTGTCCGTTCATTCATCTGACATTTCAGATGAAACTACTCAAAGCTTCTCGGTAGGGAATGGTATATGAAATCAATCAAAATCCGCACCAAGTACTTCCAACTTGTTAAGGTATGCCATTATCTCGAGAACGTGCTCCCTCACGGGCGTTCCTTCCACCATTTCCAACTTGACCGAGTCATGTTTGGTGAACTGATTAGTCATGGGATTCTGATGTGAAAACATCTCTTCAAGGTGTTCCATGATTTCAACAGCGGATACAATGTCTTCATGAACGCGCCTCAAATCCTCAGACAGAAATGTCAAGATGATGCACTTCATTCATTGTCACGCTTCCGATCATAAACTGCCTCTTCCCATTGCTTGACTTATCATTAGGCTTGCCGGGTATATTAACATAAATAACCCAATTGTGTTTTCGTGCAGTAAGGACAAATTAAAAAAAAAACATTTCCAATCGATATAATTCTCTCCAAAAAGTTTATTAACTTTAAGTATATTAAACAGTGGATTAAAAGGTTGCGACATGATGAAATGAGAATAAAACATACATTCATATCAATATCTAGAAAAATATGAAATTATCACATAATTCGATCACATCAATTATATTGAAACCTTAAAACAATATAATCATGCATCAGCCAACATCTCGAAACAATTTAAATGCGCCACGAGGGGTGGTCTATACATTTAAACACATTCAAGCGGATTACAAACTTAAAAGTTACAAATCCTTAATTCAAAATTAATAGTTGGCTCCCACTTTGACCACATAGAAACTGACAGGGACTCCGAGGGGAGTAAGTTAATATCAATTTCCTATGCCTAAGTAATAACCATAATTAAATACAGGATTATTATTTCGCTTTGAGCAAGCCACTCGTGGTGAGGGTCAATACCGCCACTAGTAATAATCCACAATCATCCTTTCGGAATTTATTCATGTGAAATCCGTTCTTTTGGCCGATCCGAGGGGGAAATGTATTCCAAAAGAACTTCACAAATAAATAAATTATGGAGGCCAAAATAATCCAATTTTAATATCCGGAATAAAATTGCGATTATAAAAACATACTTAGTAATTTTCGAAAGTAAGGTTTTTCTTGGACAATTAAATTCATGCAAACACATATTAACAAATAATAATAAGTGCACGAAATAAAACATCCATCAAAACAAAATTAAACACATTGGAGCACTCGAATCCAATTGTCACGGTTTAATTTCTTCACGTCTTGATGCGAAAAAATCGTCCTTGTTGCTTTCCGACGTTCGTCTCGACGTGCTCCCACTCGAACAGCAACACTTCTTCAAAAACAGCATCGTTTGGGGTTCGGGACGACGTTTAAAATCACACGGAAAAAAAACACGAACCGAAAAAATTCCACGGCCTGAGATACAGCGCGCGTCGGCCCACGAAGTGGGCCCGTGCGTTTCCCGGCCCGAGAAGCGCATGAAAAGCGCCCGAGGCGCGCCGAAGCGCAGCCCCGAGGCGCGCCCGAGGCGCTGCACAGAAGCGCGCCGAGGCGCTGCAGCGGCCTGCCGAGGCGCGCGCGCGCCGTGCGCCCGTTGCGCACGGTGTGCGCCGTGCACCCTCGTGCGCCGTTTTTTCGCCGTTCGTCCTCGTTTTCTTCACCCCTTGCATGATTTTACCTCCATACACGCGCCACGCATGTATGCGTCGTCCGGGTACGCCGTTTTTAATTCTTCTTCTTCGTCACGATCCGGTTACAATTTATTTTTACAAAAAAATAAATACTAGATCTAGACTAGTCTATTACAATGATCGAATCAAAATAAAAACAACTAATCTACTCGTGGATTTTCTCACGAGAAAAATGAATTCGAACGAATCGAATTAAAAACAATTAATTTACACGCATGAAATTAACAACATTAAAAACCATGACAATTGGATACCTGCAAAAAAGATCTAACAATTCTACTATCCAATTTCAAATTTAATGTTCAACAATTTAAATTCCAATTTAAAATTCAGAGCCCGAAACCGTGGCTCTGATACCAGTTGTTGGGAAAATATAGGGGTGCCCGGAATCTATTCGGGATGAATTTTAAATACGAATTTAAATACAATTATTACTATCATGAATTAATCCTAATTAATTCAAATAATAATTCCAACAACTAATTATCATCATGCATGCTAAATTAATTTCACATATTAACTATGGCGGAATAAACAAGTAAATATGTGATTAACGTACCTCTTGTAGAACTTGGCCTTTGAATAAAACGGGACTCTCGTACACGCTTTATCAACCCAAAAACCTTCTCAAGTATTTCCCTTTCGCCTTACTTGATCACCGGTGGGAGACGCTTTCAAGCAATTTAATAAACTAAGGAAAAAGAAAAATATATATGCTTCTTGATTTTTCCAACACATGGAATTATGTACGTTGAGATGAAATAATCATCTCCTATTTATAAAGGGGGTGACCGAAATTCGTAGAGATTTTATGGGCAGGGAGAAAATCTTTTCTTAATCTCTAAGAAATCTTGAATATATCTCATATATTCTTTTCTCCATAATAAAATATTCCACAAAAATCTCACTCCCTTAAATAAATATGAAACTTTCGAAATTTACATGGAGAAAATCCAAGATTTGGATCTTCTTGAATATATGAGATATTCTTGTATTCTTAGAATACATATCTTGCATAATATCTTTCCAAGAAAATCAACAAAATCTTTTTCCTCCTTATCATGTATTTTTCGAAAATTAAAGGAAAAAATCAGCATATTATTTTCTTTTTATTTTAATCACCTTATCATTATTGGGCTACTTAATTGGGCTACTTGAGGGGCCTTAAGGAGAATTAAGATTGGACCTCCTAATGGACTTCTGAATTTCAATATTGAGCCCCAATATAATTCAGCCCATTAATATTAATTATTACCACTAATAAATTAATATTGCACTATCCGTCTTAATCCATATTACGATAATATGGGCTCCCGGTTATTATTTCCCGCGTTTAAGATCATCAAGTCCATTAATTAATTGAGCTTCTGAATAGCTCTAAATTAATTAATATATTTCACCTTGGAGTAAAGACAGCTCAACATTATTATTCGTACCGAAGAAACTAATTCTTCACTTGCAAGATTTGGTACAATAAAACTTCTGAGCCCACCAAGGGGACTAATCACACGAGCCGTACTCGCACGCGTTTCTCCGTATTAAATCTTAGCAACCGTCGTATGATTAATATTACTGCCCAAGACACAAAGTTCGAAGTCACAATGATTCTCACCCAACATGAATCAAAGCAGTAACTACTAAGCACACACGGTCCTATTTAAGTGACGGAGATTAAGAAATCAACAACCACTGAGGTCTAATTCTTCACCTTTCAGAACAGAAGAATTTCTCCTCGCTGTAGGACCTCTTCAACACATACTAAATGTGCTAGTGCAATCTCTTGGTCAAGACAGACCAATCTGAGCCTTACACATCGACCTTTCACGGCGGATTGTTCAATTCCACCTGGGTCGTGAATTGTACGTTTAGTTACAAGTAAACTGTTAATGTTGTCTTCCGTGATCGGGTATCACCACATTAACTACAATGTAACATGTACTATATATTGAACGGTTTGCAATAGAAATTCAACATTCAATTATATCTAAAGCAAATGTGATAAAAGAATTATTCTCATAAATTGAGTGTTTGATACACGAGTTATACAAAGTAAAAGCATACTTTCACGTATAACTCCAACAAATATTAGCATATATAAATATTCTACAAAAAAAAAAAAAATTTCCAAAAATATCTATTATTGTATTATACATGGTAAGATATTGTATTTCATGACAATATTTTTTTGGAAATAATATGTTATTTCAGTGACAACATATTTTGGCTAGCAAAATATTGTAAAAAAAAAAAATTAATGTTACAATCTATTATCCATGGTAAGATATGATATATGAAAATATTGCCATCTTTTACGTAACAATATCTTTTGCAAAATATTTCAATATCCCCCTACAAAATTAACATATATAAATATTCTACAAAAATAAATTCCAAAAATATATATTATTGTATTATACATGGTAAGATATTGTATTTCATAGCAAGATTTTTTTGAAATGATATGCTATTTCAGTGACAATGTCTCTTGTAAAAAAAATGTTACAATCTATTATTCATGGTAAGATATGGTATTGGATGACAAGATTCTTTAGGAATCTTGTCATCTTTTACATGACAATATCTTTTGCAAAATACTTCAATATCTTCCTATAAAATTAGCATATATAAATATTCTGCAAAAATAAATTCCAAAAATATCTTTTATTGTATTATACTCCCTCCGTCCCAAGGGAATTTGCACCCCTTGGGTGACACACATATTAAGAAAAGTGATAAAGTAGTGGTATATGAGTAAACATGTATATATTTATGTGAGTGAGCACGCAAATCGATGTTTCTTTTTTAGGTAGTGTGCAAATTGGTTTGGGACATCCAAAAAAGGAAAGTTGCAAATTCGTTTGGGACGGAGGGAGTACATGGTAAGATATTGTATTTCATGGCAAGATTTTTTGTGAATAATATGTTATTTGAGTGACAATATAATTTGGCTAGTAAAATATTGTCCTAAAAAAAATAATGTTACAATATATTATCCATGTAAGATATGGTATTGGATGACAAGATTTTTTGAGAATCTTGCCATCTTTTACGTGACAAAATTTTTTGCAAAATATTTCAATATCCTCCAACAAAATTAGCATATATAAATATTTCGCAAAAATAAATTCCAAAAATATCTAAGTAAGAAACTTAGTGTCCTTTTTTTTTAATTCAAATCCACTCCCATACATTTAACATATAATTTTCACCACCATACCGGCTGAATTCCAAGTTGAATTGAATTTTTTTCGGATTAGTGGAGTGAAACACCGAGAATTTTGTGATATTATCAAACATTTGCTTTGTATGTGTAGTGTTTGTACCCAATCGATTCCGTGAATAGAGAAACACATATGTGCAAAGGGATCAGAAGTTTACCTTGGCCGGAGGAAAGAAGGCGCTAGGTTAGGTGGAGGAACGACAACGCTGGGCTACGTGAATGAACAACTTAATACACAGAGAAAACTTTATATTGAAGATAATATCACAAAAATTCGTGAATTAAAATAAAATTCTAACCTTTGAAAGACTATGGGAATGAGGTGGCGTGGACATGGCAGACGGCGGTAAGAAAATTATAATTTGGTATAAGTTGCTGGTCCGCGCTAATTGGAGAGGGGGAGGACGCGACACTCTGAAAAATATCGAAGAAGAGTGTGGTGGTGTGAGGGAGATCGAATGTGAGAGAGACGACTTATGGGAGAATGAAAATGATGAATAATTATATTAACCCTAGTTACAAATCAATGGTTTAAATGTAATGATATAAAATGAATGGTTGAGATCAAAATTTTAATGAGAGCGCAATATTTCGAAATTGAGAGATTTGAGACATGCCACCTCATCCTTAGAATAAGGTGGTGTTGACACATCACCTTGGAGAGGTTTGGAAATATATTATAAGAAGATATATATTTTTTTTTTACAGATTTCCTAGTTTCAAAACTTGTATAGTGAGTACATACTATCATAAGTTAGTATATTATTATATGTGCGTATAGTGATGTCTCCAATATACAGTTGCAAAGCTTATAAATTTTGTCCTAAAATTGCAATTCCGTAAAAATAGTGTCCTCTTTATACAAACGTCTATAAAATATTATCCCGGAAATCATTTACCCTGTTCAATATGTTTCAAAATAGTTTAAATTGATACTTATATTTAAACTAAAATAGAGGGAAACACTTATTTCAAATATAGTTATATTTGTTATATTATTTTTTAATAAAAGTGATTTTGAATTTGCACAAATTTCCTACTTTTACGCATGTTACTAATGTTTAAAGTCACAAAAGATGCATATAAGTTAAATCATCATATAAATTGATTAATCACATTTGAATAAGAATATAATATATAACAATGAATAACAAATAAATTAAGATAATTAATTTAAAATTTAATAATATTGAAAACACAATTTTAACTAAATTGTCTTATAAAATAAAACATAAATAACCAACTTAAACATAACAATTCATATCATTCAAATTATGGAACTAAAATCATTTTAAATGGAAGAGATTAAAATGTAATGTCATTTATTAAAATAAAAAAATTAACTTTTTTTATCGAAAAATGTGTCAATCTTAGAATCATCTTTACTAACTATACAAAAACTGAATTTATAAAAAATAGTTTGGTTTTGGTCTAGCGCTATTTGGGTCGCACGAAACAGTTTGTTAGCATTGCTTCATGTTACTAACTTAACGGACCAAAAGCATATAATACAACTTTTAGAGATGTCGTGCAACTCTAAACTATTGATATTGACTTAGAAGAGCATTTTCTCAACCATTACAGGACTCATACATCATTAAAACAAAACTGATGAGATGAAATAAAAATAAAAGATGTTTGGATGTTGATCAATAATAACACATTTACCAATAGACCATGCATTGCTTGATGACCTTTTTATTCGAGAATTTCTAATGACAGTACACCAAGAATATACAATGATTAAACTGAGATTGTATATACTCAATATGCCCATTGAAACACATCAAAGTTGTGAAAACATACACTTAGAATAACCCATTGAAACTCTATTCACCCATACCCTAATTACTGCAGTAACCCATTGAAACTCTAAGCACACACACCCTAATTTTGAGGCAATTAATCTTCATTTGTGCTGCTGCAACTCACTGCTCATTAACACACAAAAAAAAAGTATCAGAATGCAAGCAAAAGTCAAAGGAGATCAAACAGAGATTAAAGAAAAACAGTAACACAAATAATCAACATTTTTCTTGGACTTGATAAGGATAAAAGCTCACATAGAAATATGTACAAAATTTCATAACCATATATTCAAATCAACAAACCATAATTGCTTATGGGGCCAAATGATGTCTCAATGTTCAAGAAGAGAAAAATAGCAAAGAAATATAGAGGCAGAAACCATCAATCTATGAAACACAAAAAGAAGAAAAAGAGATGATACCTAATGCGAATATTAATTTTTTCTAAATTCTCAATGATTAGGATTTAAATAAATAAAATTCATATTACCAAAACTTGATTTAAACATGTGACACAAAATTTGAATATGCCATTAGACAACCTCTTTTATCGAAGGACTAATAACTAAGGAAGAGACCTAACGATTTAAAAATGATTCAATGTTTTCACGACCCACACCTATATGAGGCACTAAAACTTGTCTTTCAATGCTTCACAAAATCAAATTCAGCTATTTCAGAAACTTTGGCTGATAGTAGAAGATAAAATCAGAACTCAAACCAAGTAAATCATAACTCATAACCAAGTTTATCTTGTCCAACTATTATTACAACAAATAACTCAAGTACTCTTACAATTAATCAAGAATTTACCTAAACAAATACGAAAAGACCAAAAGTTTCTCAGAATGCAAATTCACCAATCAACAAAGTTCAATTTCTTTATGGGAATATGAAATGTGAATATAATTTTATTAAATATTTTATGCAAACAATGGACAAAATTACGGATAATCAAGAAATTAAAAATAGAAAAAATAAATTTTGTACCTTTGAAAGGAGTGTAGAAAATAGATGGATACTTGAACAACTTTTAAGGATTTTTTTGTTTTTTTTTTTTAAATGGAAGGAAATGGATGTGCCGCAACAGCAGGAAAAAACTTGGCTTAATATGAAAATAAGATTTGAAAAACGTGAATCTCTTATGAAAGAAGATATAAGAGAATAAAAGCTACAACACATTTTTTATTTATCATAGTTGCTTAATGATTAATGTGTAGGATAAAAAAATGTGCACCTTCTTTCTCTTGTGTAGGATAAAAAAATGTGAATCTTCTATACTTGGGATAAAAAAATTCCAAACATGAATTTATAGTTGTATAATGATTAATGTGCATTTAAAGAAATTAAATATCTACAAAATAAGTGCATAATCTCTTTTAGTTGCAGAATACTACTTTTTCCATCTTCTAGGACCAACTATGGAGTTTTTTTCTTCTCCGGCTATAAAATATAACATTGAATGAACAAAAGGTCAGGAATAAGGAACAAAAATATCCTGCTAAGAATTTCTTAAGTTGTTATTTAGGGACTAACTACGACTTTCCTTTTTTGTTAATACTCAAAAATCAATAACACAACATTAAGAAGTAAGGAAATCACTTATCTTGAAAACTCACCTCTGCCGATTCAAGTGAGATAAAACCATTTAGACTCCATAACTTGACTTTCAGTGTTGCTTTCACACCATATGCAGCTGTGAGAGGTCCGATCTATATGAACAGAATATAAATATGAATATGAAGTATGACTGATGTATAAATGATGGCTGCTAATTTCAGAAAAACTTGATTACGTAATGTAATTACTAATTTTATCAAGTATCAAAAGCATTGAATCGGGATCCGAAGTTTAATAAATCCTTTAAAAGCTCTCATGCCAGCAAGAATATTACAGAGAGTCTCGTGCAGGAGGGTTGGGGTGAGGGGTGGGCGAACAACTTTATCATTAGCTTGGTCCATTGACTTACAAAGATTAATCCAAACAGACATATCCCATTTATTAAAATTTAATAAAAGTGATAGAAGTCCATTCTCAAGCTTTGTTAATCATGACATATCCCAATTTCGAAACAAAATAAAAAGTAGACGATCAATTAATTGATAAAGAAGGAAACTGAGTGTATATGTGTATACAAATTATGCTTGAATACAATAGCAAAAATTAGAGAACTTAAACCTTGGCTTTTGCAATATCTTTATCCCTTAAAATAATTGTTTTTACCATTTGCATCATGCTCAAAAGGTGGAACATCGTATAAATTTCACTGCATTGTAGGTAAATAAAGCATCAGATTCAAGAATCAAGATAAATATAAAAATATATATACATATAATAAAGTATATAAGAATATTTAAAGATTTTATGTCATGTGTAGGATATAAGTATATAAGTATTAAAAAGAAGGGATAGAAAGAAGAGTTTAGAGTTTGGGAATCCCAACTTTAGACCTGAACACGATGTTATCATATCAAATACTTTGGTTTATAAAAAAGAAAAATAATGGCAAGATTACTATTCTGGTTGCAGAAGATCAAAACCTCATAGAAAAAATATAACTGAGAATTTTTTTATCATAAACATTTTTTATTCCATAGCTTTCATCTATAACAGGAAGTTCAATAATATAAAAATAAAGAAAGAACAAACAAATATATAAGTTGAACAACAATTTTCATATGTATAGCAAAAGCCACAATATACAAATTCGGGATTGTTGTCATTTGTAATAAATGAGTCCACATTCGCCTTACACTTTTTGCAAAACCATTTATCAACTTAAATGATATTTAAGTTCTTCACAATTACAACAATCATAATTTGAGAAATAATTGCAGTCAATTTGCTCTTGATCAGAAAATATTTCCAAGACAAATAATTTCAAAAATACTCACAATTGTGTAAATAAAGAAAAATAACTCACTCAAGCAAGTTCCATTTTAGAACTTCAGAAACACTTGCAAATCCTGACCAATAACTGAAATTAGCATCGAAACTCTTGCAAGTCGGTCAGAAGAAGATGGAAACCTGTTAGCATAGGAGAAGGAAGAGACCAAGTAAAAATTAAGTAACTTTAAAATCCAAATATGTAGTGTATGTTAACTCTTAAAATCAGATTTAAATGAGAATAGAGGGATACTTTCAGCACTCACCCTAAAATCATACCAATGAGCCTTTCCTAAAAGTAGAAAAAAAGAAAAAGTAGAAACATGTGTGATCTTTGTATTTGTTCTCAGTTTCACTACCTCCCAAGTTTAAAACTCTACACATGCATCAAATTCACTAAACTAACTCTACACATACTCAATAAAAATTATTTAGAATAATCAAACAACTAACCTAGTTAAAATTCATTAAACCTAGTGCCTCATCGATCTAAAGTCTTCACTCAACAAAAGTACCTCACAATGTAGTTATATTTTCTAAAAAAAAATATAATTTAGCAAATCTTTTCACTTCGGAAATTACATAACTCTTTATCAGCCGGCTACCTATTTGAATTAATGCTTACAAAATACTCCCTCCTATTCAAAATAGATGTCATTTTAGATTAATGCACACATATTAAGGTAATCATTGAGTTCCTTCAATACCCTTAATTAATAGCTTTGAAATTCTACATAACACTTTAAAACCTACCATTATCTAAGTTATTTTTAATAATTTTAGGGGTAAATTTGGAAGAAAAATAATTAATTAACCTTGAAAAGTGCAAAGTGGCATCTAAATTGCAAATGGTGTGAATAGCTAAAATAACATCTATTTTGAATTGGAGGGAGTATTATTCAAGAAAACAATATTTGTGGATCCTTTCTTGTTCGATAATTAAAACCCCATTGTTTCCTTGAGAATTTAGGCCAAAGTGCAGATTACTTGATACCATTACTATCACAATTAAAATACTAATTCATCCATCACCTTCTCCCACACTTCTTAATTCATCTATCACCTTCTCCCACACTAATGCTTCCCCATGAAAAATCACAGCATTTAACAAAATTCGAATTAGAAAAGCAAACTAACCAAGAATCTTTAATCACAGTAAAATTCATATATATATATAAATATACACCTTTGTAAAATTCATACCTTTCTTTATAATTTGAAGGCATGAGGGGCAAGGATTAAATAAAAAAGAAGAACACAATTTCCATTTCATATATGTAATTCTAGATAGAGATGTAAAAAAGCTATCCAGTAGAAACTTGTCAACATACTTACATCAAAGAATTTGTTGGTGCTCTTAATAGTAGTCCTCAAACTGATTTTTCTCGATACCGCACGAATTATTGAATCTCACAACTGAACAGAAACAAAAAAGAAAAATTAATATAAATTTATAGGATCAAATGGAAAGAAAAAATTAAACCATAAAGAAGTCAAGAAACTTTACTTCTAATCACTGGATATTCAAACTTTAAGTCTTGAATAAATAACCTTGATGGATTGTGCGTGCACCGAATGTACCAACAATATTTGCCACTACAGAAAAAAATACAATGAGACAATTTACAAAATACAAAAAATTCTAAAACAAACTCAACAATAATTTGTCACTTTTGACTATGGAAAGTCGAATCATGATATCGGATAGCAGATAAAACGATTCTCCCCAAAGATAAGTGAAAATGTACACGATACAAAAAATTATCAGGCAAACTCAAGAATCATTGGTCACTTTTTACTATAGAAAGTCAAATAACCATAATAATTTGGCACTGTCATATCTTCAAAATTGACAAAACATCTTCAAAATTGACAAAACGAAACAATAGAAATAATATAATTATTTACATCTAAACTACCACTCATCAAAGCAGGGGTATGATAGCCTCATCAAATTCCTGGTGAAGAGTTCCAGCTTCTTTGCCTCCAAGTTGTACCCTGAACACTCAGAAATTTGTCCCATAAAACTCATTAAATTGCTCAATACTTCTTCAAAATTAGGGAAACAATTGAATGTGTTACCTATAAACAACAGTCTAGGCGCCATTTTCGACCCACAATAGAGAGGTAAAATCAGCGACATGGACTGCATATTTCAAAGGAGACGAAAATAAGGGAAAAGAATAGAGACCGAACGAAATCGAGGAGCAATAGAGACTTACAAATCAATTTAGGGGTTGGCAGCTACACACCTGAAAAATCAAACGAATGCGGCAGTTGCTGAGAAAGCATACGGCGACAGACGCGGTTCAATATGACGGTGCCGAAGGATTATCGCGGCTTGTCGGAGTACCGATTGGAGAGGAGGCGCGATTTCTGCCATTTGGTGGCTGGTCGATACGACGGCATCAAGGGACGATGGCGGCTGAAACGTGTGCTGATTGGAGAGGAAAAATTAAACGGCGACGGTTCAATACTGCGGCGCCAAGGGATGACCGTGGCTGGTCGATGTGCCGATTGGAGTGGAGGAGGCGTGATTTCTGACACTTGATTGCTGATCCGCGCGACGATTGAAGAGGAGGCGGAGGCGGAGGCGTGGCACTGTTAAGGAGATCGGAGAAGAGCGTGGTGTGAAGAAAGAAGACGGCTGCGGATGTGATTTTATTTTTTTAATCGTGGGAATGAAATTTATTAAACAATATTTAATCTAGATATAATCAAGGGTTTAAAATTAGTGACCAAGAATGGGTGGTTGAGATCAAAAGTTTAACCAACTTTTAATGAGAACACAGTATTTTGAAATGGAGAGATTTTAGACATGCTACATCAGCCTAAGAATAAGGTGGTGCTGACACATCATCTTGGAGAGGTTTGAAAATATAGTATAATAAGATATTACACTAATACTCACTATAATCAATTCAAATCTCCCACAATTGAAAGTGATACGTTTTAGTTCTAACTCTAATACAAAATACTATTGATCTTTGATACTATCCACTATAATGCACTATTAACTACCAAAATGAATTTAATTGTTACACATTTGCAAGTGATACTTTTTAGTTCAAACTCTAATACAAAATACTATTATTCATTGATATTATCCACTATATTACACTAATACTCACTATAATCAATTCAAATCTCCCACAATTGAATGTGATACGTTTTAGTTCTAACTCTAATACAAAATACAATTATACATTGATATGATCCACTATATTACACTAATACTCACTATAATTAATTCTAATCTCCCACAATTGAAAATGATACGTTTTAGTTCTAACTCTAATACAAAATACTATTGATTTTTTATACTATCCACTATAATGCACTATTAACTACCAAAATGAATTTAATTGTTACACATTTGCAAGTGATCCTTTTTAGATCTAACTCTAATACAAAATACTATTGATCTTTGATATTATCCACTATAATACACTAATACTCACTATAATTAATTCTAATCTCCCACAATTGAAAGTGATACGTTTTAGTTCTAACTCTTATACAAAATACTATTGATCTTTGATACTATCCTGTTGGTCCCGGTACAAGACTGAGGAATACGTTTATGGGGGGGGATACACGTATACCAATTTTTCAACCTTAAAACTGACTGAGTCCCCTTTGCTCAGAGTGGTATAGAACTAGGAGCTGATAACACACCTACTGACTACACTTGGTGCGGGTCAGTTGGCTAACTATCAGTTCAAGTTCAGTGCGGAAATGTTTGAGCCCTGAAAGTTTAAAGTCTTGTTTAGTTTGCTTTCTGAAAAACTTGTTTTACTCAATCCTAAAAAGTGTTTAGTAGGGCAGTGCTCTTTTGAAGATCAGCCTGATTGATTCAGGCCTGATAAACTTGAATGCAATGAATGAACAAATAATATGGCAAGTATGCACAATATCAAAGTAGTAAGAACACATGGAGTTTAACGTGGTTCAGAGTCTCAAGCTCCTACGTCCACGGCCTGACTTAACAGGAAATCCACTCAAGGGATTCTTGTTTTTAACGTGCCAAGGTGCACCAAGACCAGCTAACCTCACTGATCTATACAACTCCACTTACTAACACTCTAACTGACTTACTCCCAACAAGCCTAACTTAGGGTTTTGGTTTCAGTTTGGATTCCAACTAGGTTGAGATTATCCTTACAAGGCAAAGCTATGCTAATGATTGGATAATCTCTCTAAGCTTAAGATAATTCTAATTAGATCTTGGAATACAGAATAACTCTCAAAATGCTGAGAAACACTTGGGAAATTTAGAAGGTTTCGAGTGCTTCTCTTAAGGGTTGAATGCTTTGAATGCTTGAGAGTTTGAGTAATTTCTGGCTTGGAAATTTCCCGTAACCTTGAATGGGTTCAAGGTCTTCTGTATTTATAGGTGATTTGAAAAACTATCCGTTGGAGAGATAGCCTTCGAGTCATCTATGTAGAGTGGCTTCAAACGGACATATCTTCATGCAGCAGCCGTCCTTGCATGGATTTGGTATTTGCATTAAATGCACATTAAATGCTTGCCCGTTGAATATGCAGTCTGAATTCAGTCTTCATGTCAGGTTCCGTACGTGCGTGTCCTCCTCGGATTGGTCCACGTCATCAGGTTGGTGAGAATGTCAGAACTTATTCCTGAGCTTCAGGTTTGTCTTATTAAGTTCATTTTGTCTTGAGCCCACCAGTCTTGTCCTGACGCTGAAATTCCTTTTGCATTGCTTGGCTCTACTCCAAGTCTTCCCATTAACTCAGTTACATCCCGTTCCCTTCAGGATTGAGTTAGTAATGACCTCAGGGTCATACTCTTCATCACTGACACTTACTCAGCCAGCTTAGAAGACTGCCATAAGTTCAGGATGGTGCTCTTCGTCTTCAGGCTCTGAGTCTTGATTGTCTCCAGTGAGTTCTCCTCTCACTGAGTACCTGTGAAGTGTAAAATGACTAAGTACTAATCCTAACCAAGACTAGCCTGACAAAGACAGATTAAGGCAATCATCTTTTCAGGGGCTTTGAGATCTTAATCAAAACTGACAATGTCCCAACAATTTCCCCCTTTTTGATGATGCCAAAACACTGAAAAGATCCTCAAAACACTTAGAGGAAACAAGATAAACCTATCTATAAGATAAGACAGTGTTAGAGCAATTCTTGATAAAGTACAGAATTTTAAACAACAGTAAAAAAGACAATGAGTTTTTGTCTATGGGCAAAAGTAATAGATTTCATTGATTGATGTGGAAATGATTACAATGAATCTAATCTATTACAAAGAAGCATGTGACCACCTAGACTAATCTCGTTTCAGGCTTGAGTCCATATCCTGCATAAACTCTTGCCTTCAGCTCGTCAAGTCTTCCAGGTTGATTCACGTACCCTTCAGCTTTGGCTATCTTCAAGACTTCCATCATAATGACCTTTGTATCATGCTTTTGAGTTCCAGGAACCAAGGGAGGAGCTCGAATGGTGAACTCAGGAGCCTTCACTTGAACTTGAGCTGCCTCAGCCTCCTCCAAGATCTTCTGGAATAGCTCAGGATGGTTGTCCATCATGTAGTCAGTGAAGTGGGCATTGATATCGTCAGTGTCGCCCCATTTCTTCACAACAAACCACAGTCTAACAAATTCATCCCTTGCATCAGTCCAAAACTCCTTCAATGTCTCTGAGACGAACTCATCAACAAAAGCTTCCCTTGCTCCTGATTCTGGCCTTCTGACTTGAAGAATTGTTGATTTCCTAACTGTTGGCTTCTTCCTGTACTTCCTTGGCTCAGGCTTCGCCTTCTTCCTCCTTAGCTTGCTGATCACTGCATCATCTAGTTCACGTTGTTGAAGCTCAGTGATATCCGTCAGCTTCTCAACCTTCTTTTCTAAGATGCGCATCTTCTCCTTCTGAGCAATTTCAGCTCTGTGCATGGCCTCAGATTTTTCAGATTGATCTCCCCACGCTTCAGCACATAGCTCCGCAACCAACTCACCTGAGTAAGTGATGGGATTCTTCCTTGAGCTCATGGGAGACGATCTCTGAACTGGCTCAGGTTGTTGCTTGGAAGGTTCATTAACCTTTGCCTTTGTTGCCTCCTCCCTCAGCTTGGCAACAATTTCTTCTCCTTCCTTTTCCACCGCCGCTAACCTAGCTGACTTCCTCACCCTTAAAATGTTTCCATCAGGATTGGCTTCAGGGTCAGCTAGAACGGTTTCACCTTGATTGACTGCCTCCGATGCCTCAGGGCAGGATCTTTTCTTCTTCTTTTCCCCCTTTTTGGCATCATCATTGGCCTGGGATGGGAGTGACTCAGCTCCACTGTTGATAACAAAAGAGGCTAAGGATTGTACTTCCAAAACGCCCTCCTTCAGCATCTCAACTCCCGTGGCAATCCCAGTGCCTGCAAAAGAAACTGAACTGATAGCAGCATTGACTTTCTTCTCAAAGACCTCCATGGAGAGTTGGAGTCTTTGTTCAGCCTTGGTGATCCTTTCCTCCACCTTCAAGGACTCACCGCTGACTCTGCTAGCCTCAGTTAGTATCTTTGCCGATTCCTCAGTGGCCTTTTCCAAGGGGTCGGCCACTGACTTAGAGGTGCGATCCATCCTCCCTGACTCCAGCTCCAGTTTGGACGCTGAGTCCTTCAAGGCCTGAGTGACAATAGCTCCAGTCTGAACTGCAAGCCTGTCCACTGCCTGATTCATCTTCTCGTCCCTGATCGCATCCCTCTCTTCAAGCTTCTTGAGAGTATTCCTAAGCATCTTCTTGGTGCGCTTCCTCTCATTCCTCACTGACTTGGCCGTGTCAGTCATCGTTTTCTTTAACAAAATCAGCTCCCTGTTAGCAAGGGTGTTGTAAGCTGACTTTGTCCACCTGATGTGCTTCGCCAGGGCCTTGGAGTCTTCTTCCTTCTCAGCTCGTAGCCTCATTACCTCCTCTTGAAGTTCAGCTAGATTTTCCGAGGTTTTCTCCTGCTTGACCTCCACTATGCTTGTGATTTCTGCACGTCCGACCCCAGTTATGATCACATCCTCATCGTCAACGGCCGCATCAGTGATTGGCTGCTTTCCCTTGTCAGCCCCTGCAGCATCAGTCCCTTCTTCAAGGTGCACTGAAGGCAGTTGTGAAGTAGTCATAGCCGCCTCCTCAGGCTCAGCTAAGCTAACTTGAACCTTGGGAGCAAGTCCCTCGGAACTGAGAGTCTCCTTGAATGCCTCAACATCTTCCTCTCTTGTCTCAGGGCAGGGAGTCCCCTCATCGACAGATGTCTCATTGGCAGCTGAGATGTTCACAACATCCTCAGCCACTGGTCCACCCTTGTCACCAATGTTCTTATCACCTTCCCCCTGAGCCTGAGGCTCAGAGTTCATCTCATCAACCTCCTGTGCTGTTTCATCCACAGCCTTCTCCAAGTCTCCACCCTGAGCTTCTTCATCATCCTCATCACCATCCTTCCCGTCATCAGATAGGAGGTCAGCCTTGCTCTTGGACATCATATCAGCCACTAGCTGCTTCAGGTTGTCAAAGTTCAAGAGTTGAAGCCAGCTAGTAAGTCCAAAGAACGAGCAAATCTTGGCCTCTTCCGCCCCCCAGTGCTCCCAGCCACGAGCATCCACCAGCATATGTTGCTCCTGCATGTTTGATTGTTTGAAGTCCAACCAAACTTTGAGCTCTATCACATACGCCAGCAGCTCAGTATACTTGGATAGCCCAGGCCAGCACTTTCCTGCCCATTCTGTGGCGTTCCCCCTGAGCGTGTTCTCCAGAATCCCTCCAGCCATGTGTTCATCCAAATCCTCCTCCTCCACTTCGAGGAATTCATCCTCCTCAGCTGAAATGGATTTGGGACAGTCTTTGGGATTAGGGTATGAGGGAAAATCTGAGGGGTTTGGAAGGTTCGGCTCGGCTGACTGGTCAGGCTCATTCATGTGTGAGGTTGAAGGCGCTGACTCAGTAGGATGGTTTGGCTCTGAGGTTCGGGGTGGTTGGGGAGTTTGAGGTGTGGGGTCAGGAATGAAGGGTGTTTGGGTTTCAGGGTGTGGGGGTGTTTGAGTGGGTACTGTCTCAGGCTGCAACGACTCAGTCGTCTCGACAGTTTTTCTCACTTCCTCCAAGTCAGAGGCTCCAGGAGAGCTTGACTTCTCCCTCTCACTCACCTCAGGCAGCTTCTTAGCAGGGGATTTTCTGGTCCCCTTCCTAAGCCTTTTCAGGGGCCTCTCACCCTGAGCACCCTCCTTTCTGACGTCATCGTCAGTTCCCTCAGCCTCAGATCCGGCCTTCTTGGGATCAGATTCAGTCCCAGATTTCGTGCTCTTCCCTGACAGCACTATCTTCACCCTCTTCCTCTTCTCAGCCGCTTCCACTTCAGGCTGCTCCACCTCCTCAGCTGCAACCTCCTCACCCTCCTTACTCCTCTCAAGGAGCTCATCTACCCGTTCAATGAGACTGGTTGCCACTCTCTTGGCCTTACCAGCTGGCTTTTTGGCCTGACCCTTTGCTTTCGCATTGGGATCAGTCAGCCCTAGCACTGAATAGGTATCAATCAGTGAGGAAAACATGACCTTCTTTGAGGAGAGACTGTCCTCAAAGTCGAAGGTATACTCATGGCAAGCATGAGCAATCAGGATGGACATCCTCGTGCCGAATGGCAAGATGTGACTTGAAGCGATTTTACTAACTTCTACTAGTCGCTCACCCGCAAGCGGACGGGTTCACTGTAGTAAGAGTAAGTATAATGACCAAGTAGTATCGAACCCAAGGGATGATGTATATGCGAATAGATCCCTGAAGATCTACGCGTCGTAGTTAATATGAGTGTGTGTTTTTGGATTTTTTTTAGAAAGATTAATTAAAACTAAAATAAACTAATTAAACTAAAATACTAAAGCAGACGAATTCACTAAGGGTTGGATTCAAATAAGAGATGGTGATGCTTAGGATAGGAATCCCTACGTATACTAACGGAGCAGGTACATAATCAAAATAACTGTGACACACAAGAATTAACCTAAGTCTAAGAATGCAAGGTGAAAGCTCAAGATTCTAAACCCTAATACTTTACCCTAACACTCGACTTCACGAATCTACTAACAAGTTACTAGATTGTGCTTAATTAATGAGACCCTAATTTAACTAAGGTGATGCGGTCGTCCTCCTTCGCTAAACCGGTAGATGAATTAACCTTTCCTAAACCTTCTCGTTAAGACTACTAATTGTTATTGAGTGATGCGGTCGTCCTCTCTCTAACACTTTCGTACGAAATTCAAAGGTAGAGTTAAGATTAATTATCTGAATTCATTAATTAAGAGAATTAAAACTAACGTCACAAATTACCCTAATTACGTACCCACATCCTACTTGTACGAGTTCATCCTACCCTAAGCATGCAAGGGTTTTAGCCGGACATGGTTTTAACAAAAATAAAAGCAATAGAAGAAACAACACACATAAACATAATGAATTGAAGAACGAAAATATGAAACATGAACTAGAGTTTTAAAAGAAAATAATTCTAAGAACTGAAATTTAATTAACTAAAACGACGTTCAAAGCGTTTAAAGTAATCAAGATAATGAAAAGAAACTAAGAAACGAAAAGAAACTAAGAATTCATATGAAAAATCTCAACAACGTAAAAGTAAAGCTTGCTCATTCTTCTCCTCTTCCTCTCTCTAAAAACTAAGTCTAAAGTGATTTCTAAAAGTCCGGGTATCCTTCAAAACGTGTTTGGAAGAGGTATATATAGGCACCGGGTCGAAACGGGAGTTAATGGGCCGAAAAAACGCATCCGGAGGCCAAAATATGGAAGTGCTCGAGCAAAAACACGCTCGAGCGGCCCCATTCGAGCATATAGGTCGAATGAAACAGGTGCTCGAGCGCTCCCGCTCGAGCTGGTCGAGCGGCGAAACTTTTCTGCCATTTTTCGGTCATTCGAGCAACACGCTCGAGCGCTAGCGCTCGAGCTGCTCGAGCGGTCTTCGGCTGCTGTACACTTGTTCGTAAAATCTTCATATCTCCTCAACCGGGAGTCCGTTTTGGCCGATTCAAAGTCCTACGAACTCCTCTTTTCGCCCTCTATCCATCTATGAAAACCAAAGAGACAAATTACTGATTTTATAAAAATGACACTCATTTGACTCCAAATACTAATCGAAAACACTCAAAACATGAGTAAATCGGGCACCAAAATATAACAATTTTACGCCTAATCAACCCCCCCAAACTTACCATGTTGCTTGTCCTCAAGCAACGAAATAATAAGTCAAGTGAAATTTTTAGGAATGAGTCAACGAATCAAATCATGCAAGCAAATGAACTCGAGCTTCAAAGATCAATCACACGTATACTCACTCACCTTCCTTCATCATACTCATGCAACAACAACAAGACCCACCAAGATCAAACATGGATGTGTTCTCAACGATGTGTTTCACTCCCTCACAAGTGTATATCAATGATAAAGGACTCACTCAACAATCAATCACACATATCGGCAGCCATAGGCTTGTAAGCACTCTCAACTCCGACCATACTCAAGAAATCAATGCCGAATCAAAAAGGACTTTTCTCAAGGTTGTAATGTAGGCTCTTTGGACAGGTGGGATAACAATATAAGATAAAGTGACTAAAGTGAATGGAGAATAGAAAATCAAACTTTGGCACTTCGAGATTAGGAACAGACTACTTCAAGCATTTTCAATCAACACCCTTTCAACTCCATACTCTCAACACTTCAAATTTTTTCTTTCTCACTCTTTCACTTTTTTTTTCAATCACTTTTTTTTCTCTTTTTTTTTTCGCACAAACACATGAGCTCATTTTTTTCTTTTTGCTTATTCTCAATTTTCTTTCTCTTTTTCCCACATCTCAAAACTCCATCACACCTTCTTCTCATATTCACTCAACAAACAACATTTTCCTTTTTCAACTCAATTCACTCCCTTCATATTCACACTTTCCTATTCTCCACTCAAATTGGGACAAAAAGGCTTAGGAATTGGAATAATGTTCATATGTGCTAGCAAATAAAATAGGCTTTAGGCTCAAAGGGGCTAACAAGGGATCAATGTCATTGGTAAGGAAAATTTTGGCTAAGTGACTCAATAAAATCAAAGATGGCCTAAGATCACATTCGGCATTTCAAACTAGACACAATCAAGAAGCAAGAGCACACACAAGTTCTGGCATCCTCTAAGGTGACGATTCACTCACAAACGAAGAGATTAAATCATGCATTTAAATCTCGTAAGGCTCAACTCTCACGGCTTTCACATCCATGCTAGTCCTAGTGCATTCTCACTCTCATCACACAAGTACTCAAAAGAAAAATTCACAAGCATACAAGTTCTTTCTCAAATCAGCTCAAACTCAAACACTCACACAAAAGAATTTCTAACTCACCCTTACTACTCACTCTACTCATCAAATCATACTCAAAGATAGCAATCAACAAGCATAAGATGATTGATAGACATGAAATATGCAATCGCGAGTCAAATCAAAATCACCCCAAGGAGTATCTCAACTAACCAATAACCAATCAAACTCAACTCAAAGATAAGGGCGTGCATGCATGTGCAATGTAATCATAAAACAAATAAAAAACTCCACCCCCCAAACTTCGACCTTGCTAGAGGTCTAAGTTTGGGGTTGTGGGTTACCTCAACCAAATAATTCAATTTCTCTCAATAGCTTTGCACATTCCCTTGTCTCAAGTTGGTTCCTTCAATCTCCACTTCTTTGATACCTTTACTCCTTTAGAGACAAGCCTACAAGCAACTTACTCAAATACGAGGTTAAACATACGACTCAACAACATCCTAGTAACATAAAAGGAAAATAACTAAAAACACTCAAAAGCAAATAAAAAATGGGTTGCCTCCCATTCAGCGCTATTTTTAAGGTCCTCATGCCGGACCAAGCTCAAAGGAGCTTATGGGACATCATACTCAAATTTACCTCCCCCACTCTCATAAGAGTGGTGTTTGAACTCCTTTCCTTGATGCCCCACCATCATGAGCCCTTTTGCTTCCTTCCCCACCTCAAGTGGTATAGGTCTCAACTCCTTCTCACCTTTATCTGGAGGAGTCTTACCAAACAATTTCTTGAGTTTGGACTTTTTCTTCTTAACTCCTTCTTTCCCTTCTAACTGGACCACATCCACTTTCTTTACCTCTTCATCCTTCAACTTCCTCACTTTATCCCTATCAAGATAATCAAGATCATAACGCTCATGGGTTAAATAATCAAGTGAAGGACTAACAAAATCATGAATATCAGAAGGATTAGGGATAAAAGGCGTGTCTTCAACACGAGGATCAATTGCATCCATGCAATACAAGCTCTCATCCTCCTTCGGGTGTTTCATGGCTTTATATAGGGAGATCTTCACTTCTTGATCATCAACCTTCAACGGGATCTTCCCATTCGCCACGTCTAGCACCATCCCCGCCGTAGCTAAGAACGGTCTTCCCAAGATCAGGGGTACGTGCTCATCTTCCTCCATCTCTAGCACTACAAAGTCGGCTGGAAAGATGTGATCTCCAACTCTCACAAGGACGTCTTCAACCATACCTTGAGGTCGAGTAATAGACCGGTCGGCTAGTTGAAGCGTCATCATTGTGGGTTGAAGTTCACCACCTTCCAACTTCTTGAAAAGCGACAACGGTATGAGATTGATGCTCGCCCCTAAATCACATAGCGCTCCTTTCTTGATCCCGTTCCCAATGTCACAAAGAATGGTGAAGCTCCCGGGATCCTTCAGCTTCGGTGGAAGCGCCTTGTGCACTAATGCACTCACCTCGTGGTTCAGCTGCACCAACTTCGGCTCATCCACTCGCCGCCTTTTCGCAATCAAGTCCTTCAGAAACTTTGCATAATGCGGCATCTGTTCATAAGCATCATAAAAAGGAATGTTAATGTGAAGTTGTTTAAAAACATCAAGAAATTTTGCAAATTTTTCATCAAGCTTCTTTTTCATGAAGCGCTGTGGATATGGGATGGGTATCACAGATTTGGGTACCCCCCATTCATCTCTTTCTGTTTCTTTCACTTTATCCCTTGCTTCCTTTGCCTTTTTCCACTTAGGAACTCTCTCTATCTCCTCAAAGTCTTTCCCCTTCTGGGACTCATCCATATCTTTATGCTTCTCAATCCCTTCACTTTCAATCCCCTTCTCAACTTGAGGCGTCTCAGAATCAGCAGGCATCTGAGGACCTTCATAGTTGGTTCCACTTCTAAGCTGGATCGCCTTGCAATGCTCTTTCGGGTTCCCCTCCGGCATTCTATTCACTGACTTTGCAATCTGGCTCATTTGGAACTCTAAAGAAGTGAACCTTCGATTGTTCTCTTGTTGAGTTCTAGTCCACTCAACGTTCATCTTCTGGAGCTCTTGATCACGTTGA
This sequence comes from Ballota nigra, assembly GCA_947034835.1. Lineage (NCBI taxonomy): Eukaryota > Viridiplantae > Streptophyta > Magnoliopsida > Lamiales > Lamiaceae > Ballota > Ballota nigra. The sequence goes on along the minus strand of OX344725.1, from coordinate 524,316 downwards.
TCACCTTTCTTATGCAGCTCCTTCACATCGTACTCCAAGGATGACAACCGCTTGCTCTCTTCCTCCACCTTCTGAAGAATGGCTCTCAACATCTCCTCGGTTGATGCACCGCCTTCTCCTCCAGGAGGTTTAGACCCCGGATCAACACCTGCAGGCACAGTAATACCAGCTTTTGGGTTAGCATAAGAAAAATTATCATTCTTCCTCCATGTGTTTTGAGGAGGTTGCTGCCCTCCTTGAACTCCTTGTGTGTTCCTCCATTGATTTTGAGGTGGCTGAGGGCCTGGAAGTACAAATGGTTGGCCATAAGAAGGCCTTCCATACTGATTACCACCTTGGTAGCCATTCTGATTGTAATACGGACCTCCCATGTAATCGGCTACCTCTTGATGTCCACTTGGTTGGTCTACTCTCTCATTCTCTACTGCATGTTCTCCACCCAAACTCTTCCCCAACTCGAGGTTGTTGATCTTTTCCATCATGGCCATCAGCAGCCTTCTCGTTCCTTCTCCCTCTTCAACCTGATGCACTCTCTGAAAATCTACATCTCCACTCCAAGCACCGGCATTCGTGACAATGTTGTCCACGATTTCCCTACACCTCTCTATGCCTTGGTTCAAGAATGCTCCGCCCGCACAAGCATCTAAATGGTCTTGCCCCGCCTTGTTGGCACCACTGTAGAAGAATGCCATAATATCCCCCTCATTGTACCCGTGCTGCGGGCACTCAATCAGCATGTTTGAGTATCTCTCCCACGCTTGGCGTAAATCCTCTCCGGACTTCTGGCGAAAGGACGAGATCTCAATTCTAGCCTTGATCGTCCTAGATGGAGGGTAGAATCACTCGAGGAACAGACGCTCGAGCTCAGCCCAAGTGGTAATACCTCCCCGCGGGAGCGTATTATCCTACCACTCCTTGGCTATTCCCGTCAATGAGAAAGGGAACAGCCTAAGCCTCTTGGCATCTTCAGATATGCCATTATAATTAAATGTTGAGGCTATCATGAGAAAGCTCCTCAAGTGAGTGTGAGGGTTCTCCTTCCCGATCACCCCTTTGAACTGATTCTCGGTAAGCAGCTTTAAAATCCCCGGGGATATCGAGAAGTTGTTCGCCTCAACAGGAGGTAAAGCCACTCCATCATAGTACCGCTGTGGCTGTGCTGCAAACCTCCCTCGAATAGCCATATTGTGATCTACGTTCTGAGGAACGTGTTGAGGATTAGCAGCTGGTACGGGTACTTGTTGGGGTGGTGGTTGGTAAACAGGTGGTTGGTTGTAGACAGGAGGTGGATGATATGGATATGGTGGGTAAGGATAAGGTGGGTATGGGTAATGTTGGTATACTGGGTTGTTAAAAGGGTTATTTGGGTTTTGTGGGTTAGCAGGGTTGTTATGAGGATTATGGACAAGGTTCTGAGCTGGATTCCCTACGTTTTGTGTATCCGGGTTTAGACTTTGGCTATCCCCTAATGGAATTTGATTCTAGCTACCACTAACTCCAGTGCCTTCAACTCGGTCTACTGCCTGATTGAAATCGTTAGCAGCATCGTCCAACTCATTATTGATATCCATTGGTTCCTTTCCTAAGTCGGCAGCGTTCATCCTTCTCAAGAAGGCTCGGTTCCTTCTGGCTATTGTCTCAGGGTCCAACGGTATTCTCTCTTCGCTCGTATTGCCTTGTGAGCGTGTTTTCATAAACCTGACACACTAGCAGAAGGATCAAAACGCAACTGCCCAATGAATGGAAATAAAATTAAAAACAGAAAATAAATCACCCACTACAAACTACTAAGCTATCTACAAGTCCTATTCAAAAAGCATACAACGCCATCCCCGGCAACAGCGCTATTGACTTGAAACGATTTTACTAACTTCTACTAGTCGCTCACCCGCAAGCGGACGGGTTCACTGTAGTAAGAGTAAGTATAATGACCAAGTAGTATCGAACCCAAGGGATGATGTATATGCGAATAGATCCCTGAAGATCTACGCGTCGTAGTTAATATGAGTGTGTGTTTTTGGATTTTTTTTAGAAAGATTAATTAAAACTAAAATAAACTAATTAAACTAAAATACTAAAGCAGACGAATTGACTAAGGGTTGGATTCAAATAAGAGATGGTGATGCTTAGGATAGGAATCCCTACGTATACTAACGGAGCAGGTACATAATCAAAATAACTGTGACACACAAGAATTAACCTAAGTCTAAGAATGCAAGGTGAAAGCTCAAGATTCTAAACCCTAATACTCTACCCTAACACTCGACTTCACGAATCTACTAACAAGTTACTAGATTGTGCTTAATTAATGAGACCCTAATTTAACTAAGGTGATGCGGTCGTCCTCCTTCGCTAAACCGGTAGATGAATTAACCTTTCCTAAACCTTCTCGTTAAGACTACTAATTGTTATTGAGTGATGCGGTCGTCCTCTCTCTAACACTTTCGTACGAAATTCAAAGGTAGAGTTAAGATTAATTATATGAATTCATTAATTAAGAGAATTAAAACTAACGTCACAAATTACCCTAATTACGTACCCACATCCTACTTCTACGAGTTCATCCTACCCTAAGCATGCAAGGGTTTTAGCCGGACATGGTTTTAACAAAAATAAAAGCAATAGAAGAAACAACACACATAAACATAATGAATTGAAGAACGAAAATATGAAACATGAACTAGGGTTTTAAAAGAAAATAATTCTAAGAACTGAAATTTAATTAACTAAAACGACGTTCAAAGCGTTTAAAGTAATCAAGCTAATGAAAAGAAACTAAGAAACGAAAAGAAACTAAGAATTCGTATGAAAAATCTCAACAACGTAAAAGTAAAGCTTGCTCGTTCTTCTCCTCTTCCTCTCTCTAAAAACTAAGTCTAAAGTGATTTCTAAAAGTCCGGGTATCCTTCAAAACGTGTTTGGAAGAGGTATATATAGGCACCGGGTCGAAACGGGAGTTAATGGGCCGAAAAAAACGCATCCGGAGGCCAAAATATGGAAGTGCTCGAGCAAAAACACGCTCGAGCGGCCCCATTCGAGCATATAGGTCGAATGAAACAGGTGCTCGAGCGCTCCCGCTCGAGCTGGTCGAGCGGCGAAACTTTTCTGCCATTTTTCGGTCATTCGAGCAACACGCTCGAGCGCTGGCGCTCGAGCTGCTCGAGCGGTCTTCGGCTGCTGTACACTTGTTCGTAAAATCTTCATATCTCCTCAATCGGGAGTCCGTTTTGGCCGATTCAAAGTCCTACGAACTCCTCTTTTCGCCCTCTATCCATCTATGAAAACCAAAGAGACAAATTACTGATTTTATAAAAATGACACTCATTTGACTCCAAACACTAATCGAAAACACTCAAAATATGAGTAAATCGGGCACCAAAACATAACAATTTCACGCCTAATCAAGATGGCACTGACGAAAATGTGCTTCTCCTCCTCATCTCGCTTAAGCTTGTCCAACCCTGCCTGATGGAGTTGATCGAGAAAGAACTGCTCCCAGTTCGCTTCCACTCCATCAGCAATGGCCCCCATGAGCCTCAGCTTGGGCAGACTCAACTGCTCGTGAGAGCCAACTTGGTCACCAAGTCCACCAGCGCTCTGTACTCAGGCTTCAGAGTATTCTTGTTCTGACGAGCCTTGAACTCCGATGACCCTGACTTGGTCCATTTTGCAAGAAGCTCTCCTTCTGAGTTCTCCTTGTAGGTTCTTGGGTTAATGCCTGTGAAAGGCAACTTAAAGACTTCCCTCACCGTCTGCCTGAAGTTGATAGTGACCACCTCTGTGTTGTAAAGAGGTTCGCCGTCGCCGTCCTTCTCTCCCGTCGGCTTCAATGCAGTCACCTTTGTGAAAACTTCCCCCTTCCGCAAGAACATATTCAAATATGCTTCCACAACTGTTCTTGGGAGCAAGGAAATGGGGCGGGTGGTGAAGTATGTTTCCAACCCGGCATCGGAAATCCATTTAAATACGGGTTTGATTTTCTCAACCGTAAGACAGATACCTTCCATGGAGATGACTTGCTCCATGTGCACCAGTTTCTTTTCAACAACATCTACTATCTTGTCGGTTGTCCAGTTGGAATCGAGAAATGCCATTGTTTTGAAAAGAGGAGATTTTTCGAAAGAATTATCTGTGTTTGAACAAGAGAAAACTCAGTGTGCAGATTGTGCGTTGTGTTTGCGTAAAAACCTCAAATGGCACTCTTGATTGATAAGACTAAGTCAGTTACTCAAACGTGGGGTTAAGATTGATCCCTGAATTCGAAAGGTTTTGAAATGAGGGGCCAGGATTAATCTCAGCTTCAATTAAACCCCATGTCAGTCATATTCCGTATAAAACGGACACGTATATGAAAAAGTAACTGTAGCATTAAATGCTCCGTGCGCGTGGGTTTAAATATGAAAAGGCGCGCTTTTAATGAGAACGGAATGCATTTAATAAAGATTTTCAGGACGAAGGACTCAGGGAGACGCTTGAAATTCATAAGAGTCAGGTTAGAACTCATACCTGTCAGGGAGACATTGTAGCACCCTGATACCTCGCTGAGTCGAGTCTGGCCTGAGTTCCCCCTAGAACCCTACACTGACTGCTCTCCCAGATCTAAGAGTCCTAATTCCACTGATAGTTCCATAAACCTCGATTCAGCAAGAGGCTTAGTTAAGATGTCAGCTCTTTGCCTGTCAGTGTGAATCTTCTCCATCCTGATATCTTTCTTCTCCACATGATCTCGAATGAAGTGGTGTCTAATATCCACATGCTTGCACCTTGTGTGAAGCACTGGGTTCTGAGTAATTGCTATAGCACTATTGTTATCACAATAGATTGGGACCTGATTAGCAAACACTTGGTAGTCTCTCAACTATTGCCTCAACCATAAAATCTGAGCACAACAACTACCTGCAGCCATATACTCAGCCTCAGTTGTGGATGTAGCCACTGAATTCTGCTTCTTACTAAACCACGAGATCAACTTACTTCCCAAAAACTGACATGTCCCTGAGGTTGATTTCCTATCAATCCTACAACCTCCATAATCTGCATCTGAATAACCTGTCAGTTCTAAGTTGTCATCTGAAGGATACCATAGTCCCATATTGACTGTCCTTTTCAAATACTTAAGTATCCTCTTAGCAGCCTCCAAATGACTTCTCTTGGGATCAGACTGATACCTAGCACACACACCAACTGCAAACGTAATGTCAGGCCTACTTGCAGTCAGATACAATAAAGAACCTATCAGCCCACGATACTCAGTCTGATTTACTGAAGTCCCTTCAGTGTCAGGATCCATCTTCCAATTTGTGTTCATAGGGATCCTTGCTGGATTGCTGTTCTGAACACCAAACTTATGAATCAAGTCTCTTGTATACTTGGCCTGATTAATGAATATACCTTAATTAGTCTGCTTGACCTGCAATCCTAAGAAGAAGTTCATCTCTCCCATCATGGACATCTCAAATTTACCAGTCATCAGCTTAGAGAATTTCTTACAAAGCTGATGATTTGGTGATCCAAATATTATGTCATCCACATAAATCTGGACCAAGAGAATGTCATCGCCTTCAGTGATCCTGAACAATGTCCTATCCACAGTTCCTTTCTTGAACCCATGGTCTGTCAGGAATTGAGAGAGGGTATCATACCAAGCTCTTGGTGCTTGCTTGAGTCCATAGAGTGCTTTCTTCAAATGGTATACTCTATCTCCAACCTCAAACCCGGGAGGTTGTTCAACATATACCTCTTCATTGAGTACACCATTCAGGAAGGCACTCTTGACATCCATTTGATACACCTTGAACTTCTTGTATGTTGCATATGCAAGGAACAACCTGATAGCTTCCAACCTAGCCACTGGAGCAAAAGTCTCATCATAGTCTATTCCTTCAAACTGACAATACCCTTTTGCAACCAGTCTAGCCTTGTTCCTTACCACAACACCATTCTCATCCTTCTTGTTCTTAAAGACCCACTTGGTACCAATCACACCTTGATGCCTAGGTCTATCCACCAGTTCCCAAACCTGATTCCTTGTGAACTGATTCAACTCCTCTTGCATGGCAATGATCCAGTTCGAGTCAGTGAGAGCTTCTTCAATGTTCTGAGGCTCTTGCTCAGAGAGAAAGCAACAGAACAATGCACTCTCACCATGGAACCGTCTGGTCCTGACTCCCTCAGTTGGATCACCAATGATTTGATCAATGGGATGATCTTCTAACCATGTTCTCTTGCCAGGAGTTGTTCCTGAAGTACCTGCAATGTTAGTGTCTACAGGCTCATAAAATTCAGGAAATTAAACGGAAGGGGATGATCCTGAGTCTATGCCAGAGGGATTAACCAGCTCAATGTCAGGGACATTGATTCCCCCTTGATTAGGTGACTCAGGAACCGTCTCAGCTGCAACAGCATCTTCATAGACGGTGCTTACCTCAGGTTGAGCTTGTTCCTCAGTCTGAGGCTCAACAATCCCTGATGTGCTGGGCTTAGGAGTGGCACCTGATTCATCATCCTGATCGTCATCATCATCCCATCTCGGAATTGGCACAGTCTTGATCTTGGGATCAGGTTGATTCTTCAAGCTCAGCCTTGTCACACTCCTTGTGACCTCCTCAGTGTCAGGATTCAACACCTTTGCCCTAGACTCATTAGCAGATTCATCAAAGACAACATGAGGTGATTCTTCAACAACAAGGGTCCTACAGTTGTAAACCCTGAAGGCTTTACTAACTTCAGAATATCCTAAGAATATTCCTTCATCAGATTTGCTATCAAAGGCTTTCAACTGGGTCTTCCCATTGTTGAGGATGAAGCACTTACAACCAAATACATGAAAATAAGAAATACGAGGTTTCCTTTTGTTCCATGTCTCATATGGGGTCTGTGCATGTTGCTTGTTCAGCATGGATCTATTCTGAGTGTAGCATGCAGTGTTGATTGCCTCAGCCCAGAATTTCTTGGGCAATCCTGACTCAGCCAGCATGGTCCTTGCAGCCTCCTTCAGTGTCCTGTTCCTTCTTTCAGCGACACCATTCTGTTGTGGGGTTCTAGCTGCAGAAGTCTCATGAGCTATACCAAGTTCATTACAGAAGTCAGAAATATATGAATTTATAAATTCAGTGCCCTTGTCAGATCTGATCTTAGTAATGGACTGATTCTTCTCATTGCTGAGTCTCCTGAGCAACTCTGGAAGCTTCACCTGTGTTTCCTTCTTATTTAACAAGAAAATGACCCAAGTATATCTAGAATAATCATCAATAACCACAAGGGTATACTTTCTACCATTCATACTCACAGGTGTTATGGGACCAAACAAATCCATGTGCAAGAGCTGAAGTATCCTGTCAGTGGAGTAAGAAGCTTTTTCTTTGAATGATGCTCTGACCTGCTTCCCTTCCTGACAAGCTTTGCACACGTGATCTTTGCTAAAAACTTCATTAGGTAGACCATCAACAAGTGACTGTCTAGAAATTTTGTTAAGAATCTTGAAGTTCAGGTGGCTTAATCTTTTATGCCATAACCAACTGAGCTCTAGAGAGCTTTTAGCAAGAAGACAAGTATTAGGAATAGTGCTGCTCCAATCAGCGAGATAAACATTACCTTTCCTTATACCTGATAGAAGCACCTGTGTTGATTTGTCCTTGACTGAACATGTGTTCGATGAAAACTCAACACTGAACCCTTTGTCACAGAATGACTTACTGACAGCAGGTTATGCTTCAGTCCTTCCACAAAGGACACATTTTCCACTCTGACTGTACCTATAATTAGAACACCGAAACCTTTAGTAACACCTTTTGAGTTATCACCAAAGGTTACCTGTGGACCATTTTTAGCTTGATATTCTTGGAGGAGACTCTTCATTCCAGTCATGTGCCTTGAGCAACCACTGTCTAGGTACCAAACAGCTTTGATTGAGTCTCCTCTCCTTTTGTTGTGATCCACAGCCGCCTGCAAGTAAATCAGGTTTTAGGTACCCATTGGGTGTTGGGTCCTATCGTGTCAGTTGTACCCTTCGGGATCCAGACTTGCTTCACAACCCTGATTGCCTCAGAGTGGTAAATCTGTCTCCCTGAAACATCAACATACACAACTTTCTTCTTCTTTGCCTGAGAGAAAGATGGTGTATGGGTGCTAGACTTAGGCTTCACAGGAGCCTGAGTGGGTGCCTTTTGGGCTGGCTTCCTGTTCTTCCTAGGTCTGAGTGCAGCAGGTCTTGGGCCTTGTTCTTGATAAGGACCCTGATTTCTATTCCCCCTAGGCAAGTGAGGGAATGGAAAGCAGTTAAAGGCCTCAGGATGCCAAAACCACGGGGGTGTCATCATATTTGGCCTTCCCTGTTGGTATTGCCAAGCATGATGGTACCCTCGCTGACCAGTCTGAAGGCTCTTGGCCTGAGTCTTCCTCTGCTTTCGCTGAGGTTTTCCCTGGCCTGAGCTCTCAGGGGCTTCCGTAGGTTGCTTTGCCTTTCCCTTGGGTTTTGGCTTAGCTACCTTAGGAGCAACCCTGACTGTGTCAACGATTTCCTTGCCCTTATCAGTTTGACTGGCCTGGAGCACAACCTTAGGTGCACTCTGGCCTGTCTGAACAAATACCCTCTCAGTGTTGCTCCCTGAGGCAACATGAGACTGACCCTGTGAGGATTTCTCAGGGACATATCCAAGTCCCTTTTTCTTGTTCCCAAGTATCTGGTTGCTATTTATTTCCTCTCTAGCCACTGAGGATTTATTCATTGCTGCAACCTTTTTCTTGAGAGAGTCCTCACTCTTTTTCAGGATTTTATGTCTGGTAAAGAGGTCATCAAACTTACTCTTAAGTACTTTCAGTTCTTCCTTCCTGACCAGTTCTTCCTCAGCCAGTTCCTTCAGAATCTTCTCTCTTGGAAGACGCTCAGCATTGATTAAATCAATATCCTGAGTTAGTCTCACAATTTGAGCTGATTCTTTAAGATCAGACTGAGTAAGTTGTTCATTCAGGTTTTGAACTTCAGTACTCAATTTCTTGTTCTCCTCTACCAAGAAGACATTAGTTTCCTGCAATCTGGAGAAATCAACCATCAATTGATCAAGACATATCTGAAGGTTCATTTCTCTAACTGACTCTGAGCTAAGCTCAGGATTTTGACCAGTGTAAGAAGCACAAACGGAATTTGATGTTACCTCAGGCTCATCCCTAGCCATCAGACAGACATCATCGTACTCGTCATCTGAGAAGAGTTCAGGTGACCTTTCAGCAGGGCCGTCAGAATCTGTTGCATCTTCAGCGACCATCGCTCTCCGATCAGCAGATCTTAGGTCCCTAGTGGCTCTCCTTTCCTCTCTCTCCCTTGCACTCAGCTCCGGGCAGTCGTACTGATAGTGACCAATCTTGTTACAGTTGTAACATGCTACCTGCTCACTTACTCTTTCTTTTCTTAGTTCAGGGTTCCTCCTTGAGTCAGGTTCCCTGGTTCTTGGTGAGCTTTCAGTCTTGGTTGGATATCTATCATCGCGAGTACGTCTCTGTTCGTCTCTTCTTTCAGGTTTTGGTTCAGAATATCTCCTTTCATCACCACGTTCTCTCCTCTGGTCAGTATTCCTTCGCTCCTCATATCTCCTTGAGCTTTGGTGGGTTCCTTCAGGTTTCCTGTCACGTGAGTCCTGATAAAACTTTTTATAACGACTAAACCTGGAATTGAGCTTGTCGAATCGTCTGGCCATCAGGCTGTACTCTTCAGCGAGTTCTTCTCTGCTCATCTCCATCAGTGACTTTGATGAAGAGTTTGATGAGGGCTCAACAGGTTCAGATCTGGCCTTGAACGCCACACTTTTCTCAGGAGTTTTCTCCTTCACTTCCTCTTCTGACTGTACTTTCTTCTTTCTTTTGTTAAGGTCGAATTCAAGCGCTTTGAGTTCTGAAAAAAGTAAAGCAAAAGTTATGTTACTCATATCCTGAGTGTTCTTAAGCATAATTACACTGTTGTCCCATCTCTCAGGAAGGGCATTCAGGATCTTTGAAGCAACATCTCTCCTTGGGACATCCTTGTCCAACATCACCAACTCATTCATCAACTTGATGAATCTAGACTCCATTTGATCTATGCTCTCGTCAGGCAGCATCTCGAACGCCTCGAATTTCTGAATGGCAATGTTTCTCTTATTCTCCTTGATCTTTTCAGATCCCTCACACATCCTTGTCAGCTCATCCCAAACCTCCTTTGCCGTCTTTAAGTTCATCAGCCTAGCCGACTCCTCGAAGGGCACCGTGTGCAAGATGATGTTTCTGGCGATGTTGTCAAGTCCCACCATCTTGATTTCATCGTTGGTCATGTCTTTCCTTTCTTTAGGAACCTGCACGCCAATCGCAAGATCCTCATATCCCAGTCCTCTGACGTTAGGAATAGTGATCTTGATCGGTCCCTCCCTGAGTACACGTGGCATCTGGTCATGGATGGCATCTAGATGTGCTTCTAATCTGAACTTCCAATAGACAAAGTTAGATACAGAGAATTCAGGTAACGAAGCTTCAAGTCTCCTTGAAGTCATGATGATGCAAGTTTTATGAAAAGCAAACTCATATCTGTTCAGTGACCACCAACAGTTTCTCCTCTGAAACTATTAGTATTCAAAGTCAGCGGTCTTTCGAACCACTGCTCTGATACCAATTGATGGTCCCGTTTTCGAAGGGCAAAATGGGAATTCAAGAGCAAATTTTTTTTTTAAACCTTTACCTCAGGGAGTCCAGTATGAGTGAGAAATACTCAAGTCACCGCTCTGCTCAGAGGCTGAGTTACCAAGTCAGTGAGAAGGCTTGGAGACTCATGCTCTGAGCAAGGACAGTGGCTTGAGATGCTGAACTCTCGAGTGCGTTATCAAATCACAGCTTGCACCCTGACTGAGTTCAGTGACGGAATACTCAAGTCACTGCGTTGCTGAGAGTCAGAGCTATCAAGTCAGTGATGAAACTTGAAAGCTCAGGCTCTCAACAAGGCAGTGACTCGAGAGACTGAACTCTCGAGTGCTAGCCTGATTCAGTCAGTAAGATGAATCTCCCTGACTGGAATGCTTAACTAAAGTTCCTTTTTAAACAATGCTCTCAGTGAGCAGTTTTTCGCAATACTTTAGAAGAAAAGACATTCCAAATAATAACACTTGATTTAACGTGGTTCAGAGACACAAGCTCTTACATCCACGACCTGATTCAACAGGAAATCCACTCCTTGGATTCTTGTTTTTAACGTGTCAAGGTGCACTTACAACTGGACTCACGCCACTCCCTGGGCTGCCCTCCTCACCTCACTACAAACCTAACAATCTTCTGAAAGGGTTTAGTTTGGTTAGGGTTTTCTCCAACTAGGTAAGGTTTTCCCTTTACAATGTGTTAGCCAATAGCTAAGATAGGGAAAACCTCTCTAAGCCTAGAGTTACAAGTTGAACACTCATATGTGTATATTTGAAGACCCTAATGGTCAGTGTTTAAGATGTGAGTAAACCCTCTTTATAACTCCCATGCACGTATGCTACTACCCACACCCTCACAGCTCGTAGGTGTTTGTTTTCTTACAATTCTTACAACAACACAACACACCCAACTACGCAACTATGAGCTTGTATATATAATGGGGATTCAAATGTATCCGTTGGAGGGAAGATACATTCGAATCCAACATTTAATGGTTTCAACCACTTTTCTTGGAATGCGGCCTTTGTCAGTGTCAGAGTTGCTGCCTCGTGTTGATTGGTCCACGTGGCCTGGATTCACGGATCTTTGACTCAGTGGGTTTGACTAAGACCCACTGACTTTAGGTAGCTTTCTCCTTCACTGACATGATGATCTTCAGTTGGACTGACTCGTCCTCAGTGTAGTTGTCCTTCAGGGACTATTTGAAGATCTTTCCAGGAAGTTTGTCATAAGGCTAAATGACAAACTTCCCTGACCACAGTAGCCTGACTCCTTCAGGGCCTACTTGGTGCAGCACTGATCCACCTGATCAGGCTCTTCACTGAGTGGTCCACCAGACTTGGCTTAGATCAGCCTGACTTACACTCAGTGGGACTTCCTTCAGGCTTCTCTTCAGGTTCAGGTCTTTCTTCATTGGCTTCAGTCGGTTCTTCTTGAGATGTCATCTTGACTTTCTCAGGCTGTCAGTGAGTTCCCCCTAGCTGAGTTCCCCCTCAACTGAGTGCTTCCTCAGCTAAGTTCTTCTCATATTACAACATGTCTAACTGAATAAACAAACTATCCTGACCTGATTCTAAAGATACTATCCTGACTGCTTTCAAACCTATTACATGTTGTTTTGGAAAATCATCAAAACTAAACATATCCCAACAATTTCCCCCTTTTTGATGATTCCAAAACTTCTAACCAAATGATTTTCTATTACAAGAATATTGTCAGAGTACAGGTAATAGTTTGAAATATGCAGGAATTCCCATAGTTTAAAACATTTAAGATCTGTTCGGTTGACCATTTTTCTTAACAAAACTGGATCAGTGGTCATGTGAACAACCCGCTCTGATACCACTTGTTGGTCCCGGTACAAGACTGAGGAATACGTGTATGGGGGGGGATACACGTATACCAATTTTTTAACCTTAAAACTGACTGAGTCCCCTTTGCTCAGAGTGGTAAAGAACTAGGAGCTGATAACACACCTACTGACTACACTTGGTGCGGGTCAGTTGGCTAACTATCAGTTCAAGTTCAGTGCGGAAATGTTTGAGCCCTGAAAGTTTAAAGTCTTGTTTAGTTTGCTTTCTGAAAAACTTGTTTTACTCAATCCTGAAAAGTGTTTAGTAGGGCAGTGCTCTTTTGAAGATCAGCCTGATTGATTCAGGCCTGATAAACTTGAATGCAATGAATGAACAAATAATATGGCAAGTATGCACAATATCAAAGTAGTAAGAACACAGGGAGTTTAACGTGGTTCAGAGTCTCAAGCTCCTACGTCCACGGCCTGACTTAACAGGAAATCCACTCAAGGGATTTTTGTTTTTAACGTGCCAAGGTGCACCAAGACCAGCTAACCTCACTGATCTATACAACTCCACTTACTAACACTCTAACTGACTTACTCCCAACAAGCCTAACTTAGGGTTTTGGTTTCAGTTTGGATTCCAACTAGGTTGAGATTATCCTTACAAGGCAAAGCTATGCTAAGGATTGGATAATCTCTCTAAGCTTAAGATAATTCTAATTAGATCTTGGAATACAGAATAACTCTCAAAATGCTGAGAAACACTTGGGAAATTTAGAAGGTTTCGAGTGCTTCTCTTAAGGGTTGAATGCTTTGAATGCTTGAGAGTTTGAGTAATTTCTGGCTTGGAAATTTCCCGTAACCTTGAATGGGTTCAAGGTCTTCTGTATTTATAGGTGATTTGAAAAACTATCCGTTGGAGAGATAGCCTTCGAGTCATCTATGTAGAGTGGCTTCAAACGGACATATCTTCATGCAGCAACCGTCCTTGCATGGATTTGGTATTTGCAATAAATGCACATTAAATGCTTGCCCGTTAAATATGCAGTCTGAATTCAGTCTTCATGTCAGGTTCCGTACGTGCGTGTCCTCCTCAGATTGGTCCACGTCATCAGGTTGATGAGAATGTCAGAACTTATTCCTGAGCTTCAGGTTTGTCTTATTAAGTTCATTTTGTCTTGAGCCCACCAGTCTTGTCCTGACGCTGAAATTCCTTTTGCATTGCTTGGCTCTACTCCAAGTCTTCCCATTAACTCAGTGACATCCCGTTCCCTTCAGGACTGAGTTAGTAATGACCTCAGGGTCATACTCTTCATCACTGACACTTACTCAGCCAGCTTAGAAGACTGTCATAAGTTCAGGATGGTGCTCTTCATCTTCAGGCTCTGAGTCTTGATTGTCTCCAGTGAGTTCTCCTCTCACTGAGTACCTGTGAAGTGTAAAATGACTAAGTACTAATCCAAACCAAGACTAGCCTGACAAAGACAGATTAAGGCAATCATCTTTTCAGGGGCTTTGGGATCTTAATCAAAACTGATAATGTCCCAACATATCCATTATAATGCACTATTAACTACCAAAATGAATTTAATTGTTACACATTTGCAAGTGATACTTTTTAGTTCTAACTCTAATACAAAATACTATTGATCTTTGATATTATCCACTATATTACACAAATACTCACTATAATCAATTCAAATCTCCCACGATTGAAAGTGAAACGTTTTAGTTCTAACTCTAATACAAAATACAATTATTCATTGATATTATCCACTATATTACACTAATACTCACTATAATTAATTCTAATCTCCAACAATTGAAAGTGATACGTTTTAGTTCTAACTCTAATACAAAATACAATTTATCTTTGATACTATCCACTATAATGCACTATTAACTACCAAAATGAAGTTAATTGTTACACATTTGCAAGTGATACTTTTTAGTTCTAACTCTAATACAAAATACTATTGATCTTTGATATTATCCACTATAATACACTAATACTCACTATAATTAATTCAAATCTCCCACAATTGAAAGTGATACGTTTTAGTTCTAACTCTAATACAAAATACTATTTATCTTAGATATTATACACTATCATACACTAATATAATTAATTTAAACCTCCCAAAATTGAAAGTGATACGTTTTAGTTCTAACTCTAATACAAAATACTATTTATCTTTGATATTATCCACTGTAATACACTAATACTCACTATAATTACTTCAAATCTCCCACAAATTGAAAGTGATACTTTTTAGTTCTAACTCTAATACAAAATACAATTATTCTTTGATATTATCCACTATATTACACTAATACTCACTATAATCAATTCAAATCTCCCACAATTGAAAGTGATACGTTTTAGTTCTAACTCTAATACAAAATACTATTATTCATTGATATTATCCACTATATTACACTATTCCTCACTATAATTAATTCAAATCTCCCACGATTGAAAGTGATACGTTTTAGTTCTAACTCTAATACAAAATACTATTGATCTTTGATACTATCCACTATAATGCACTATTAACTACCAAAATGAATTTAATTGTTACACATTTGCAAATGATACTTTTTAGTTCTAACTCTAATACAAAATAATATTGATCTTTAATATTATCCACTATAATACACTAATACTCACAATAATTAATTCAAATCTCCCACAATTGAAAGTGATACGTTTTAGTTCTAACTCTAATACAAAATACTATTTATCTTTGATATTATCCACTATAATACACTAATACACACTATAATTAATTCAAATCCCCCACAATTGAAAGTGATACTTTTTAGTTCTAACTCTATTGCAAAATACTATTATTTTTTTATATTATCCACTATATTACACTAATACTCACTATAATCAATTCAAATCTCCCACAATTGAAAGTGATACGTTTTAGTTCTAACTCTAATACAAAATACTATTGATCTTTGATACTATCCACTATAATGCACTATTAACTACCAAAATGAATTTAATTGTTACACATTTGCAAGTGATACTTTTTAGTTCAAACTCTAATACAAAATACTATTATTCATTGATATTATCCACTATATTACACTAATACTCACTATAATCAATTCAAATCTCCCACAATTGAATGTGATACGTTTTAGTTCCAACTCCAATACAAAATACAATTATACATTGATATTATCCACTATATTACACTAATACTCGCTATAATTAATTATAATCTCCCACAATTGAAAGTGATACGTTTTAGTTCTAACTCTAATACAAAATACTATTGATTTTTTATACTATCCACTATAATGCACTATTAACTACCAAAACGAATTTAATTGTTACACATTTGCAAGTGATGCTTTTTAGATCTAACTCTAATACAAAATACTATTGATCTTTGATATTATCCACTATAATACACTAATACTCACTATAATTAATTCAAATCTCCCACAATTGAAAGTGATACGTTTTAGTTCTAACTCTAATACAAAATACTATTATTCATTGATATTATCCACTATATTACACTATTCCTCACTATAATTAATTCAAATCTCCCACGATTGAAAGTGATACGTTTTAGTTCTAACTCTAATACAAAATACTATTGATCTTTGATACTATCCACTATAATGCACTATTAACTACCAAAATGAATTTAATTGTTACACATTTGCAAATGATACTTTTTAGTTCTAACTCTAATACAAAATAATATTGATCTTTGATATTATCCACTATAATACACTAATACTCACAATAATTAATTCAAATCTCCCACAATTGAAAGTGATACGTTTTAGTTCTAACTCTAATACAAAATACTATTTATCTTTGATATTATCCACTATAATACACTAATACACACTATAATTAATTCAAATCCCCCACAATTGAAAGTGATACTTTTTAGTTCTAACTCTATTGCAAAATACTATTATTTTTTGATATTATCCATTATATTACACTAATACTCACTATAATCAATTCAAATCTCCCACAATTGAAAGTGATACGTTTTAGTTCTAACTCTAATACAAAATACTATTGATCTTTGATACTATCCACTATAATGCACTATTAACTACCAAAATGAATTTAATTGTTACACATTTGCAAGTGATACTTTTTAGTTCAAACTCTAATACAAAATACTATTATTCATTGATATTATCCACTATATTACACTAATACTCACTATAATCAATTCAAATCTCCCACAATTGAATGTCATACGTTTTAGTTCTAACTCTAATACAAAATACAATTATACATTGATATTATCCACTATATTACACTAATACTCACTATAATTAATTCTAATCTCCCACAATTGAAAGTGATACGTTTTAGTTCTAACTCTAATACAAAATACTATTGATTTTTTATACTATCCACTATAATGCACTATTAACTACCAAAATGAATTTAATTGTTACACATTTGCAAGTGATGCTTTTTAGATCTAACTCTAATACAAAATACTATTGATCTTTGATATTATCCACTATAATACACTAATACTCACTATAATTAATTCTAATCTCCCACAATTGAAAGTGATACGTTTTAGTTCTAACTCTTATACAAAATACTATTGATCTTTGATACTATCCATTATAATGCACTATTAACTACCAAAATGAATTTAATTGTTACACATTTGCAAGTGATACTTTTTAGTTCTAACTCTAATACAAAATACTATTGATCTTTGGTATTATCCACTATATTACACAAATACTCACTATAATCAATTCAAATCTCCCACAATTGAAAGTGAAACGTTTTAGTTCTAACTCTAATACAAAATACAATTATTTATTGATATTATCCACTATATTACACTAATACTCACTATAATTAATTCTAATCTCCCACAATTGAAAGTGATACGTTTTAGTTCTAACTCTAATAAAAAATACAATTTATCTTTGATACTATCCACTATAATGCAGTATTAACTACCAAAATGAAGTTAATTGTTACACGTTTGCAACTGATACTTTTTAGTTCTAACTCTAATACAAAATACTATTGATCTTTGATATTATCCACTATAATACACTAATACTCACTATAATTACTTCAAATCTCCCACAATTGAAAGTGATACGTTTTAGTTCTAACTCTAATACAAAATACTATTTATCTTAGATATTATACACTATCATACACTAATATAATTAATTTAAACCTCTCACAATTGAAAGTGATACGTTTTAGTTCTAACTCTAATATAAAATACTATTTATCTTTGATATTATACACTATAATACACTAATACTCACTATAATTACTCCAAATCTCCCACAAATTGAAAGTGATACTTTTTAGTTCTAACTCTAATACAAAATACAATTATTCTTTGATATTATCCACTATATTACACTAATACTCACTATAATCAATTCAAATCTCCCACAATTGAAAGTGATACGTTTTAGTTCTAACTCTAATACAAAATACTATTATTCATTGATATTATCCACTATATTACACTATTCCTCACTATAATTAATTCAAATCACCCACGATTGAAAGTGATACGTTTTAGTTCTAACTCTAATTCAAAATACTATTGATCTTTGATACTATCCACTATAATGCACTATTAACTACCAAAATGAATTTAATTGTTACACATTTGTAAGTGATACTTTTTAGTTCTAACTCTAATACAATACTATTGATCTTTGATATTATCCACTATAATACACTAATACTCACAATAATTAATTCAAATCTCCCACAATTGGAAGTGATACGTTTTAGTTCTAACTCTAATACAAAATACTATTTATCTTTGATATTATCCACTATAATACACTAATTGTAACGCCCCCACTTAAAATAGTACGGAAAATATGATGTGGCACAAGTAGGAACGTTACTAAAATAGTACTTTGTTTTAAAATATACACACGCCACACATTTACACAGCGGAAGTAGTAAATAAGTATGATCGTAATTTAAAATACAAGCCAAAATTTAAAAATATTATTCTTGAAAATATAAAGTCTTTAAGAAACTCAACAGCCCGCCGAGTTCATTCGCCCACGTCTGGATCCACAGCATCTGTAAAAAATTTAAAAGTGGAAGGGATAAGCGTTTGAAAACACTTAGTGGGAAATCTCTTGTTAATTGCACAAACTAAACATCAATTGTCTATAATATGTGAGCCCCCGGAATTTCACCGGGTATATGCTTGGGTGACGTGACCAACCCGTGGTGCCGGAACGACCAGACTATCTCATTTGCCAACATAGTGTTGGACTATCTCAGGGGCCAGTCGATAGCGGGCCAGACTCAAAATATTTAACATTCAACATTTAATAAGTGCAATTAAATAATAATAGAACACTCGGTGAAGAGCGAAGTGATTCCCCACCTTGCAGGTTTGTACCTACAAGTAAAATTTTTAAAATAAAAACATTGTTACTTATCCCTTCACTTTTGTAAATTGCAAGACTTGAATTCGAATCTCCATACATATTCAAATATTGTATACTAACATACATATATCAATTAAGTGTATAAAATCATCAAATAGCAAGTTATAAATAAATATCGACTGTAAAAATGTAACCGGACCATTTCGAATCTTTCACACAAAATTTCGAATTTGGCAGATTACACACCTAACTTTGAAAATTCATATTAAATTATCCATAAGTCCAAAAATTACGAAATTTTAACAGTATATTACCAACTCAATAAAGTTTATCACCATATTTTCAGATTTTTCAAAATCCTTACCAAACATCAAATATTTTGTAATGAACACACAGTAACAGATTCTGGTCACTTAACTTTAAAAATTCACCATAAATCAACCACATGTCCAATACTCATGAAATTTTAACCATGAACTCCCAACTTCATGTAGTTTATCAAAATACTTTGGTTTTATATAAAAAACTAACCGATTATTCTCAGATCATAGCAAACTTCTACTGTTCCTGGAAATTCGTCCAAAACCCTAGCTCTAATTTGAAAAATCACCACGAATTGAATACTAGTCCAAAAGCTATGAAATTTGAAACCTAAGTTCCTTCACAAGTATAATTTCACATATAAAAATTTCAGAATTTTCTACCGAAAAATTGGATTAAAAACGAAATTTACCCCAAAGTTGGTCCAGAAATTCGGTTTTATGCATACATGGAGAACATATCATCTTAAACTCACTTTAAACCATATAATTTCATGATTTCTACTTCTAAAACATATATAATCAAATAATAAACATGATTTTGATCATAACTCATGAATAAATTGAATTAAACATTCAATCATGAAGTAAAACATGGATAACATGCAAATTACTCATCAAAACTCATTTTCCTATCATTTAATTCACATATCATGCATAAACTTCATACTACCACTTAAATAATTACTCAAACAAGAAGAGAAGCTTACTTATAGATAGGTAGCTACAAGAAATCTCTTCTCCTTCCTTTGCAAAACCTAAGTATGAGTGTAGTATTTGTTCTAATTTTCTTTCTAAGCTTATACCTATTTATGCATGCATGTTCTTGTATTTATAGGAGGAGAAATACTTGGAGATTACTCCAAGCCCCCCTAGGACCGACCTTGAATGAAAAGTGTGGAAGAATTTGGATGAATTTGGAGGTTAAGCCATTAAACACATGACATACTAGGATCAGTTGCAATTTTGACTTTTATTTTCTAAATTTGACTTTGATTTTCATGAAACTTCACCACTCTTCCTATCCTATCTATAAATTTCGAATTTTTTATGAAGTTTCAAGAGAAATTTTGTGTCTTGTAATTAAGACACATGTAGGCTTTGGATTTGATAAATAAAAATAAAAGAAATTATGATTTTCTAATTTATTTAATGATTTTAAGGTACATTATGCATAAAATTACTTATACTATCTTATAAAATAAAATTAAAACTCTTCTAAGGCTCTAAATAAATTATAAATTCTATATACTAATCATAAAAAACATCGAGCAATCGATACGTAATTCGTTTCTTGAAGAAACGTTCATTTTTCCAACTTATAGCGTGTAAAATAAAATACTAGACTTAAGGACTATATTAATTTCTATATCAAATACTTTAAGACATAAAATAAAGAACATATAAAAATTATAAAGTTTCAAGAATAAGCATGTATTGAGCAAATAATATGTTAATTGTAAGTATCGAGTAAACAAAACACATAAACGTGCCTTGGCATGAATTTTGGATGTAAATGCATCACATAGATTCATATAGAAATATAAAGCATTTAGTAAAGCAAATAAGGTCATGAAAGTCTAGGGTATTACACTAATACTCACTATAATTAATTCAAATCTCCCACAATTTAAAGTGATACTTTTTAGTTCTAACTCTATTGCAAAATACTATTATTTTTTTTATATTATCCACTATATTACACTAATACTCACTATAATCAATTCAAATCTCCCACAATTGAAAGTGATACGTTTTAGTTCTAACTCTAATACAAAATACTATTATTCATTGATATTATCCACTATATTACACTAATACTCACTATAATTAATTCTAATCTCCCACAATTGAAAGTGATACGTTTTAGTTCTAACACTAATACAAAATACTATTGATCTTTGATACTATCCACAATAATGCACTATTAACTACCAAAATGAATTTAATTGTAACACATTTGCAAGTGATACTTTTTAGTTCTAATTCTAATACAAAATACTATTGATCTTTTATATTATCCACTATAATTAATTCAAATCTCCAACAATTGAAAGTGATACGTTTTAGTTCGAACTCTAATACAAAATACTATTTATAGTTGATATTATCCACTATAATACACTAATACTCACTATAATTAATTCAAATCTCCCACAATTGAAAGTGATACTTTTTAGTTCTAACTCTAATGCAAAATACTATTATTCCTTGATATTATCCACTATATTACACTAATACTCACTATAATCAATTCAAATCTCCCACAATTGAAAGTGATACATTTTAGTTCTAACTCTAATACAAAATACTATTATTCATTGATATTATCCACTATATAACACTAATACTCACTATAATTAATTCTAATCTCCCACAATTGAAAGTGATACGTTTTAGTTCTAACACTAATACAAAATACTCTTGATCTTTGATACTATCCACTATAATGCACTATTAACTACCAAAATGAATTTAATTGTAACACATTTGCAAGTGATACTTTTTAGTTCTAACTCTAATACAAAATATTATTCATCTTTGATATTATCCACTATAATACACTAATACTCACTATAATTAATTCAAATCTCCAACAATTGAAAGTGATACGTTTTAGTTCTAACTCTAATACAAAATACTATTTATCTTTGATATTATCCACTATAATACACTAATACACACTATAATTAATTCAAATCCCCCACAATTGAAAGTGATACTTTTTAGTTCTAACTCTATTGCAAAATACTATTATTTTTTGATATTATCCACTATATTACACTAATACTCAATATAATCAATTCAAATCTCCCACAATTGAAAGTGATACGTTTTAGTTCTAACTCTAATACAAAATACTATTGATCTTTGATACTATCCACTATAATGCACTATTAACTACCAAAATGAATTTAATTGTTACACATTTGCAAGTGATACTTTTTAGTTCAAACTCTAATACAAAATACTATTATTCATTGATATTATCCACTATATTACACTAATACTCACTATAATCAATTCAAATCTCCCACAATTGAATGTGATACGTTTTAGTTCTAACTCTAATACAAAATACAATTATACATTGTTATTATCCACTATATTACACTAATACTCACTATAATTAATTCTAATCTCCCACAATTGAAAGTGATACGTTTTAGTTCTAACTCTAATACAAAATACTATTGATTTTTTATACTATCCACTATAATGCACTATTAACTACCAAAATGAATTTAATTGTTACACATTTGCAAGTGATGCTTTTTAGATCTAACTCTAATACAAAATACTATTGATCTTTGATATTATCCACTATAATACACTAATACTCACTATAATTAATTCTAATCTCCCACAATTGAAAGTGATACGTTTTAGTTCTAACTCTTATACAAAATACTATTGATCTTTGATACTATCCATTATAATGCACTATTAACTACCAAAATGAATTTAATTGTTACACATTTGCAAGTGATACTTTTTAGTTCTAACTCTAATACAAAATACTATTGATCTTTGATATTATCCACTATATTACACAAATACTCACTATAATCAATTCAAATCTCCCACAATTGAAAATGAAACATTTTAGTTCTAACTCTAATACAAAATACGATTATTCATTGATATTATCCACTATATTACACTAATACTCACTATAATTAATTCTAATCTCCCACAATTGAAAGTGATACGTTGTAGTTCTAAGTCTAATACAAAATACAATTTATCTTTGATAATATCCACTATAATGCACTATTAACTACCAAAATGAAGTTAATTGTTACACATTTGTAAGTGATACTTTTTAGTTCTAACTCTAATACAAAATACTATTGATCTTTGATATTATCCTCTATAATACACTAATACTCACTATAATTAATTTAAATCTCCCACAATTGAAAGTGATACGTTTTAGTTCTAACTCTAATACAAAATACTATTTATCTTAGATATTATACACTATCATACACTAATATAATTAATTTAAACCTCCCACAATTGAAAGTGATACGTTTTAGTTCTAACTCTAATACAAAATACTATTTATCTTTGATATTATCCACTATAATACACTAATACTCATTATAATTAATTCAAATCTCCCACAATTGAAAGTGATACTTTTTAGTTCTAACTCTAATGCAAAATACTATTATTCTTTGATATTATCCACTATATTACACTAATACTCACTATAATCAATTCAAATCTCCCACTATTGAAAGTGATACGTTTTAGTTCTAACTCTAATACAAAATACTATTATTCATTGATATTATCCACTATATTACACTAATACTCACTATAATTAATTCTAATGTCCCACAATTGAAAGTGATACGTTTAAATTCTAACTCTAATACAAAATACTATTGATCTTTGATACTATCCACTATAATGCACTATTAACTACCAAAATGAATTTAATTGTTACACATTTGCAAGTGATACTTTTTAGTTCTAACTCTAATACAAAATACTACTGATCTTTGATATTATCCACTATAATACACTAATACTCACTATAATTAATTCTAATCTCCCACAATTGAAAGTGATACGTTTTAGTTCTAACTCTAATACAAAATACTATTGATCTTTGATACTATCCACTATAATGCACTATTAACTACCAAAATGAATTTAATTGTTACACATTTGCAAGTGATACTTTTTAGTTCTAACTCCAATACAAAATACTATTGATCTTTGATATTATCCACTATAATACACTAATACTCACAATAATTAATTCAAATCTCCCACAATTGAAAGTGATACTTTTTAGTTCTAACTCTAATGCAAAATACTATTATTCTTTGATATTATCCACTATATTACACTAATACTCACTATTATCAATTCAAATCTCCCACTATTGAAAGTGATACGTTTTAGTTCTAACTCTAATACAAAATACTATTGATCTTTGATACTATCCACTATAATGCACTATTAACTACCAAAATGAATTTAATTGTTACACATTTGCAAGTGATACTTTTTAGTTCTAACTCTAATACAAAATACTATTGATCTTTGATATTATACACTATAATACACTAATACTCACTATAATTAATTCAAATCTTCAACAATTGAAAGTGATACGTTTTAGTTCTAACTCTAATACAAAATACTATTTATCCATGATATTATCCACTATAATACACTAATACTCACTATAATTAATTTAAATCTCCCACAATTGAAAGTGATACTTTTTAGTTCAAGGACAGTGAGAGGCTGAGCTACCAAGTCAGTGAGAAGGCTTGGAGGCTCATACTCTGAGCAAGGACAGTGGTTTGAGATGCTGAACTCTCGAGTGCATTATAAAACTCAGCTTGCACCTTGACTGAGTTCAGTGACGGAATACTCAAGTCACTGCGTTGCTGAGAGTCAGAGCTAACAAGTCTGTGAGGAGACTTGAAAGCTCAGGCTCTCAACAAGGCAGTGACTCGAGAGACTGAACTCTCGAGTGCTAGCCTAAGCTTGTCAGTGAGATTGATTCTCCCTGACTAAAATACTTAGCTAATCTTCTTTTCAAACTTTTCAAGCATACTCTGAGAGCATACACTACAAATAATTAGCAAGTGCTTAAACGATAAACAACGCTCAGTTTAACGTGGTTCAGAAACTCAAGCTCTTACATCCACGGCCTGATTTAATAGGAAATCCAATACTTGGGATTCTTGTTTTTAACGTGTCAAGGTGCACAAATACACTGGACTCACGCCACTCCCTGGGCTGCCTCTCCTTCCTCACTAACTCACTGACTTACTCCCAACAAACCTAACTAGGGTTTTGGTTTCGGTTTGGTTTCTCCAACTATGTGAGGTTTTTCCTTACAATGTATTAGCCTCTAGCTAAGATTGGGAAAACCTCTCTAAGCTAAGAGTTACAAGCTTGACACTCAATGAATATTTAGTGAAACCTTAAAGGTCAGTGTCGTGGGTGTGAGAAACTCTTCCTTATGACTCCCTAACAACTCACACACTCCTATAGCTTGTAGGTGTTGATTTTTCTTTTTTCATACACGCATTACAACGAAGTTATAAGCTTGTATATATAATGGGGATTCAAATGTATCCGTTGGAGGGAAGATACATTTGAATCCAACATTAAATGGTTTCAACCACTTTTCTTGGAATGCGGCCTTTGTCAGTGTCGGAGTTGCTGCCTCGTGCTAATTGGTCCACGAGGCCTGGATTCACGGATCTTTGACTCAGTGGGTTTGACTAAGACCCACTGACTTTAGGTAACTTCCTCCTTCATTGACTGATGATCTTCAGTGGACTGAATGTCTTCAGTGTAGTTGTCCTTCAGAGACTGTTTGAAGATCATTTCCAAGAAGTTTGTCATAAGGCTGAACGACAAACTTCCCCGACCACAGTAGCCTGACTCCTTCAGGGCCTACTTGGTGCAGCACTGATCCTTCTGATCATGCTCTTCACTGAGTGGTCCACCTGACCTAGCTTAGATCAACCCAGTTTACACTCAGTGGGACATCCTTCAGGCTTCTCTTCTGGTTCAGGTTGCAGGCAAAGCTTCAGTCAGTTCTTCTGGGTGTCATCTTGATATCTTCAGGCTGTGTTGCAGAGTTCCCCGTCAACTGAACAACCTATTCTACTGAAAGCTAATCTAGCCTGACCTAAAATAAAAGATACAATCCTGACGGCTTTCAAACCTATTACATGTTGTTTGGGAAAATCATCAAAACTAAAACAAATCCCAACACCACTATAATGCACTATTAACTACCAAAATGAATTTAATTGTTACACATTTGCAAGTGATACTTTTTAGTTCAAACTCTAATACAAAATACTATTGATCTTTGATATTATCCACTATAATACACTAATACTCACAATAATTAATTCAAATCTACCACAATTGAAAGTGATACATTTTAGTTCTAACTCTAATACAAAATACTATTTATCTTTGATATTATCCACTATAAGACACTAATACTCATTATAATTAATTCAAATCTCCCACAATTGAATGTGATACTTTTTAGTTCTAACTCTAATGCAAAATACTATTATTCTTTGATATTATCCACTATATTACACTAATACTCACTATAATCAATTCAAATCTCCCACAATTGAAAGTGATACGTTTTAGTTCTAACTCTAATACAAAATACTATTGATCTTTTATACTATCCACTATAATGCACTATTAACTACCAAAATGAATTTAATTGTTACGAATTTGCAAGTGATACTTTTTAGTTCTAACTCTAATACAAAATACTATTGATCTTTGATATTATCCACTATAATACACTAATACTCACAATAATTAATTCAAATCTCCCACAATTGAAAATGATACGTTTTAGTTCTAACTATAATACAAAATACTATTTATCTTTGATATTATCCACTATAATACACTAATTCTCAATATAATTAATTCAAATCTACCACAATTGAAAATGATACTCTTTAGTTCTAACTCTAATGCAAAATACTATTATTCTTTGATATTATCCACTATATTACACTAATACTCACTATAATCAATTCAAATCTCCCACAATTGAAAGTGATACGTTTTAGTTTTAACTCTAATACAAAATACTATTATTCATTGATATTATCCACTATATTACACTAATACTTACTATAATTAATTCTAATGTTCCACAATTGAAAGTGATACGTTTTAGTTCTAACTCTAATACAAAATACTATTGATCTTTGATACTATCCACTATAATGCACTATAAACTACCAAAATGAATTTAATTGTTACACATTTGCAAGTGATACTTTTTAGTTCTATCTCTAATACAAAATACAATTGATCTTTGATATTATCCACTATAATACACTAATACTCACTATAATTAATTCAAATCTCAAACAATTGAAAGTGATACGTTTTAGTTCTAACTCTAATACAAAATACTATTTATCTATGATATTATCCACTATAATACACTAATACTCACTATAATTAATTTAAATCTCCCACAATTGAAAGTGATACTTTTTAGTTCAAACTCTAATACAAAATACTATTATTCATTGATATTATCCACTATATTACACTAATACTCACTATAATCAATTCAAATCTCCCACAATTGAAAGTGATACATTTTAGTTCTAACTCTAATACAAAATACAATTATTCATTGATATTATCCACTATATTACACTAATACTCACTATAATTAATTCTAATCTCCCACAATTGAAAGTGATACATTTTAGTTCTAACTCTAATACAAAATACTATTGATTTTTGATACTATCCACTATAATGCACTATTAACTACCAAAATGAATTTAATTGTTACACATTTGCAAGTGATACTTTTTAGATCTAAATCTAATACAAAATACTACTAATCTTTGATATTATCCACTATAATACACTAATACTCACTATAGTTAATTCTAATCTCCCACAATTGAAAGTGATACGTTTCAGTTCTAACTCTAATACAAAATACTATTGATCTTTGATACTATCCACTATAATGCACTATTAACAACCAAAATGAATTTAATTGTTACTCATTTGCAAGTGATACTTTTTAGATCTAACTCTAATACACAATACTACTGATCTTTGATATTATCCACTATAATACATTAATACTCACTATAATTAATTCTAATCTCCCACAATTGAAAGTGATACGTTTTAGTTCTAACTCTAATACAAAATACTATTGATCTTTGATACTATCCACTATAATGCACTATTAACTACCAAAATGAATTTAATTTATACACATTTGCAAGTGATACTTTTTAGTTCTAACTCTAAAACAAAATACTATTGATCTTTGATATTATCCACTATATTACACAAATACTCACTATAATCAATTCAAATCTCCCACAATTGAAAGTGATACGTTTTAGTTCTAACTCTAATACAAAATACTATATATCTTAGATATTATCCACTATAATACACTAATGTAATTAATTTAAACCTCCCACAATTGAAAGTGATACGTTTTAGTTCTAACTCTAATACAAAATACTATTTATCTTTGATATTATCTACTATAATACATTAATACTCAGTATAATTAATTTAAATCTCCCACAATTGTTAGTGATACTTTTTAGTTCTAACTCTAATACAAAATACTATTATTCTTTGATATTATCCACTATATTACACTAATACTCACTATAATTAATTCAAATCTCCCACAATTGAAAGTGATACGTTTTAGTTCTAACTCTAATACAAAATACTATTATTCATTGATATTATCCACTATATTACACTAACACTCACTATAATTAATTCTAATCTCCCACAATTGAAAGTGATACATTTTAGTTCTAACTCTAATACAAATCCACTATAATGCACTATTAACTACCAAAATGAATTTAATTGTTACACATTTGCAAGTGAT
Organism: Ballota nigra; assembly: GCA_947034835.1. Lineage (NCBI taxonomy): Eukaryota > Viridiplantae > Streptophyta > Magnoliopsida > Lamiales > Lamiaceae > Ballota > Ballota nigra. The sequence continues at coordinate 495,704 of OX344725.1, read as the reverse complement.
ACATTTTAGTTCTAACTCTAATACAAAATACTATTGATATTTGATATTATCCACTATAATACACTAATACTAACTATAATTAATTTAAATCTCCCACAATTGAAAGTGATACGTTTTGTTCTAACTCTAAAACAAAATACTATTTATCTTTGATAATATCCACTATAATACACTAATACTCACTATAATTAATTCAAATCTCCCACAAATTGAAAGTGATTCTTTTTAGTTCTAACTCTAATACAAAATACAATTATTCTTTGATATTATCCACTATATTACACTAATACTCACTATAATCAATTCAAATCTCCCACAATTGAAAGTGATACGTTTTAGTTCTAACTCTAATACAAAATACTATCATTCATTGATATTATCCACTATATTACACTAATCCTCACTATAATTAATTCAAATCTCCCACAGTTGAAAGTGATACATTTTAGTTCTAACTCTAATACAAAATACTATTGATCTTTGATACTATCCACTATAATGTACTATTAACTACCAAAATAAATTTAATTGTTACACATTTGCAAGTGATACTCTTTAGTTCTAACGCTAATACAAAATGTTGGGAAAATGTGTAAGACTTATGTTTTGATTAGATGCCAACATGTCCCTCCTAAGTTGTTTTGTAAGTAAATTATTCAGTAGAGTTAATGTTTAGTTAAACAGTTCAAAGTGTTAAGAACTGGAGTGTTGTTAGTAAAATCTAGAGTGTATTTTAGTATGAAGTCTGCTGAAGATGAAGTCCACTAAAAGTAAAGTCTGCTGAAGACTAAGTGATATGAGAAAGAAGTCTAAGTCTTGAATGTTTTCTAAGTGCATTCTCACTAAGACTAAACTATCAGGAGAGGACAAAGGTCCACTGATAAAGAACTAACAAAGTACTGTTAATACTAATCATACTTTAAGATGTTATTTAAATCTGGATTGGAACAAGGCAAAATGAATTTTAGTGAAGCTTCAATAAATGAAGGAATAAGAAGGTTCTCTCAGAGGAGTTCCACCTTAAAGCAAGACAAGAATCTGGGCACGTGATTAGGCGTGAAATTGTTATGTTTTGGTGCCCAATTTACTCATATTTTGAGTGTTTTCGATTAGTGCTTGGAGTCAAATGAGCATTATTTCTATACATTGATAAATTTGTCTCTTTGGTGCTCATAGGTGAATAGAGGATGAAAAGAGGAGTTCGTAGGACTTTGAATCGACTCAAACGGATGCCCGGATGAGAAGATATTGAAGAAATACGATTGGTATTAGTGCGGACGAGGAAAAGTATCATTTGGAAGGATTAGAGATCACTCGAGCGCATAGCTCGAGCGCCACCGCTCGAGCGCCTTACTCGAGCGCGCAAACGTACAGAACAATTCTTACGCTCGAGCAGCTCGAGCGCCACCGCTCGAGCGAATTGCTCGAGCGCCCAAAAACATACAGAGAAGATTCAGCGCTCGAGCAGCTCGAGCGCGACCGCTCGAGCGAATGCATCATTCGAGCTACACTGCTCGAGCGGGACCGCTCGAGCGTTTTGCTCGAGCGCCCATATACTTTTGCCTCCGGATGCGTATTTTCGGCCCATTAACTCCCGTTTCGACCCGGTGCCTATATATACCTCTTCCAAACACGTTTTGAAGGATATCCCCAACTTTTAGAAATAATTTTAGACTTAGTTTTTGGAGAGGAAGAAGAAGAGCAAGCTTTATTTACGTTTTGTTGAGGTTTTGCATACGAATTCTTAGTTTCTTTTTATTAGTTCGTTACTTTAAACGCTTTTAATTTTGTTTTAGTTAATTCAATTTCAGTTCTTCGTATTTATTTTCTTTTTAAACCCTAGTTTATGTTTCTACTTTCTTTATTCAATTCATCATGTTTATGTTCGTTGTTTCTTTTATTGCTTTTATTTTTGTTATAACCATGTCCGGCTAAAACCCTTGCATGCTTGGGTTAGGATGAACTCGTAGAAGTAGGATGTGGGTACGTAATTAAGGTAATTGGTGACGTTAGTTTTAATTCTCTTAGTTAATGAATTCATATAATTAATCTTAACTCTACCTTTGAATTTCGTACGAAAGTGTTAGAGAGAGGACGACCGCATCACTCAATAACAATTAGTAGTCTTAACGAGAAGGTTTAGGAAAGGTTAATTCATCTACCGGTTTAGCGAAGGAGGACGACCGCATCACCTTAGTTAAATTAGGGTCTCTTTAATTAAGCACAATCCATTAACTTGTTAGTGGATTAGTGAAGTTGATTGCTAGGATAAAGTATTAGGGTGAGAAATCTTGAGCTTTCATTCTACGATCTTTTACTTAGGTTAATTCTTGTTTGTCACGATTACTTTGATTATGTACCTGCTCCGTTAGTATACGTAGGGATTCCTATCCTAAGCATCACCATCTCATACTTGCATATACACCTTAGATACTTAGTTTAATTTTCCTTTTGCATTCGTAGAGTAATTTAGTTTAGATTATTTTCTCTTTTCAAAAAACCAAAAAACATTACACTCATATTAACTACGACGCGTAGATCTTCAGGGATCTATTCGCATACATACCATCCCTTGGGTTCGATAATACTTGGTCCCTATACTTGCCCATACTACAGTGAACCCGTTCTCTTGCGGGGTAGCTACTAGTAGAAGCTAGTGTAGTCGCTTCAAGTCAATGGCGCCGTTGCCGGGGATGGCGTTTTATGCTTTTTGAATAGGACTTGTAGATAGCTTAGTAGTTAGTAGTGAGTGCTTTCTTTTCTGTTTTATTTTTATTTTTATTTTAGTCGGCAGTTGCGTTTTGATCCTTCTGCTAGTGTTTCAGGTTTATGAAAACACGCTCACAAGGCAATACGAGCGAAGAGAGATTACCTGCAGATCCTGAGACAATAGCCAGAAGGAACCGAGCCTTCTTGAGAAGAATGACTACTGCCGCGGGAAACAAAGACAAAATTTCTGATGAACTTGGGGAGTTAGACAAGATAGCTGCAGAGTATACTGCTCTTGTGGAACGGGCAGAGGGTGCCAATGGAAATAGCAGTAATCAGCAGATACCCATAGGGGGAACTGAGAGCCCACACCCGAACCCACAAGACACAATCAACTCTGCACAAACACAACCCCAAAACCAGAACCAAAACCTTGCTTACCCACAAAACCCAAATAACCCTTTCCACAACCCAGCATACCAACATTACCCATACCCACCTTATCCTTATCCACCATATCCATATCATCCACCACCAGTCTATAACCAACCACCTGTTTACCCACCACCACCCCAACAAGTACCAGTACCTGCTGCTAATCCTCAACACGTTCCTCAGAACGTAGATCATAATATGGCGATTAGAGGGAGGTTTGCAGCGCAGCCACAACGGTACTATGATGGAGTGGCTTTGCCTCCAGTTGAGGCCAATAACTTTTCAATTTCTCCAGGAATTCTCAAGCTGCTGACCGAGAATCAGTTCAAAGGGGTGATCGGGAAGGAGAATCCTCACACACATCTGAGGAGCTTTCTCATGATAGCCTCAACATTTAATTATAATGGCATGTCTGAAGATGCCAAGAGGCTTAGGCTGTTCCCATTCTCATTGACGGGAATAGCCAAGGAGTGGTACGATAATACGCTCCCGCGGGGAGGTATTACCACTTGGGCCGAGCTCGAGCGTCTGTTCCTCGAGCGATTCTACCCTCCATCTAGGACGATCAAGGCTAGAATTGAGATCTCATCCTTTCGCCAGAAGTCTGGAGAGGATTTACGCCAAGCGTGGGAGAGATACTCAAACATGCTGATTGAGTGCCCGCAGCACGGGTACAATGAGGGGGATATTATGGCGTTCTTCTACAGTGGTGCCAACAAGACGGGGCAAGACCATTTAGACGCTTGTGCGGGCGGAGCATTCCTCAACCAAGGCATAGAGAGGTGTAGAGAGATCGTTGACAACATTGTCACGAATGCCGGTGCTTGGGGTGTGGATGCAGATTTGCAAAGAGTGCATCAGGTGGAAGAGGGAGAAGGAACGAGAAGGCTGCTGATGGCCATGATGGAAAAGATCAACAACCTCGAGTTGGGGAAGACTTTGGTTGGAGAGCATGCAGTAGAGAATGAGAGAGTAGACCAGCCCAGTGGACAGCAAGAGGTAGCCAATTACATGGGAGGTCCATATTACAATCAGAATGGCTACCAAGGTGGTAATCAGTATGGAAGGCCTTCTTATGGCCAACCATTTGTGCCTCCAGGCCCTCAGCCACTTCAAAATCAATGGAGGAACACACAAGGAGTTCAAGGAGGCCAGCAGCCTCCTCAAAACACATGGAGGAGGAATGATAATTTTTCTTATGCTAACCCAAAAGCTGGTGTTACTGTTCCTGCAGGTGTTGATCCGGGGTCTAAACCTCCTGGTGGAGAAGGCGGTGCATCAACCGAGGAGATGTTGAGAGCGATCCTTCAGAAGGTGGAGGAAGGTAGCAAGCGTTTGTCCTCTTTGGAGTATGATGTGAAGGAGTTGCATAAGAAGGGTGATCAACGTGATCAAGAGCTCCAGAAGATGAACGTTGAGTGGACTAGAACTCAACAAGAGAACAATCGAAGGTTCACCTCTTTAGAGCTCCAGATGAGCCAGATTGCAAAGTCAGTAAATAGAATGCCGGAAGGGAACCCGAAAGAGCAGTGCAAGGCGATCCAGCTAAGAAGTGGAACCAACTACGAAGGTCCTCAGATGCCTGCTGATTCTGAGACGCCCCAAGTTGAGAAAGGGATTGAAAGTAAAGGGATTGAGAAGCATAAAGATGTGGATGAGTCCCATCAAGACAAAGACCTTGAGGAGGTTGAGAGAGTTCCTAAGTGGAAAAAGGCAAAGGAAGCAAGGGAGAAAGTGAAAGAAACAGAAAGAGATGAATGGGGGGGGGTACCCAAATCTGTGATACCCGTCCCATATCCACAGCGCTTCATGAAAAAGAAGCTTGATGAAAAATTTGCAAAATTTCTTGATGTTTTTAAACAACTTCACATTAACATTCCTTTTTATGATGCTTTGGAACAGATGCCGCATTATGCGAAGTTTCTGAAGGACTTGATCGCGAAAAGACGGCGAGTGGATGAGCCGAAGTTGGTGCAGCTGAACCACGAGGTGAGTGCATTAGTGCACAAGGCGCTGCCACCGAAGCTGAAGGATCCCGGGAGCTTCACGATCCTATGTGATATTGGGAACGGGATCAAGAAGGGAGCGTTGTGCGACCTTGGGGCGAGCATTAATTTGATGCCACTGTCGCTTTTCAAGAAGTTGGAAGGTGGTGAACTTCAACCCACAATGATGACGCTTCAACTTGCCGATCGGTCTATTACTCGACCTCAAGGTGTTGTTGAAGACGTTCTAGTGAGAGTTGGAGATCACATCTTTCCAGCCGACTTTGTAGTGCTAGAGATGGAGGAAGATGAGCACGTACCCCTGATCTTGGGAAGACCGTTCTTAGCTACGGCGGGGATGGTGCTAGACGTGGCAAATGGGAAGATTACATTGAAGGTTGATGAAGAAGTGAAGATCTCCCTATATGAAGCCATGAAGCACCCGAAGGAGGATGAGAGCTTGTATTGCATGGATGCCATTGATCCTCGTGTTGAAGACACACATTCTCTCCCGAATTCCTCTCATACTCATGATTTTGTTAGTCCTTCACCTGTTGAGTTAACCCATGAACATTATGTTCTTGATTATTTTGATAGGGATGAAGTGAAGAAGTTGAAGGATGAAGAGGTGAAGAAAGTGGACGTGGTCCAGTTAGACGGGAAAGGAGGAGTTAAGAAGAAAAAGTCCAAACTCAAGAAATTGTTTAGTAAGACTCCTCCAGATAGAGGCAAGAAGGAGTTGAGACCCATAACACTTGGGGATGGGAAGAAAGCAAAAGTACTCATGATGGTGGGGCATCAAGGAAAGGAGTTCAAACACCACTCTTATGAGAGTAAGGGAGGTAAATTTGAGTATGATGTCCCATAAGCTCCTTTGAGATTGGTCCGGCATGAGGACCTTAAAAATAGCGCTGAATGGGAGGCAACCCATTTTTATTTGCTTTCATTTATTTTTAGTGTCTTTTTATATTATTAGGGTGTTTAGAGTCGTATGTCTAACCTCGTACTTGAGAGTTTTATTTTGTAGGCTTGTCTCTAAAGGAGTAAAGGTATCATGGAGTTATTTAGATTGAAGGAACCAACTTGAGACAAGGGAGTGTGCAAAGCTATTGAGAGAAACTGAATTGTTCGGTTGAGGTAACCCACAACCCCAAACTTAGACCTCTAGCAAGGTCGAAGTTTGGGGGGGGGGGGGGGTGGAGTTTCTTTTTATGATTACATTGCACATGCATGCACCCCTTATCTTTGAGTTGAGTTAGTTATTTGGTGCCTTGAGATGCTCCTTGGGCTATTATTAATTTGTTTTGTTACTCAATATTTTATGCCTATCAATTACCTTATGCTTGTTGATTGCTATCTTTGAGTATGATTTGATGAGTAGGGTGAATTGTGAGGCTGAGTTAGGAGTTTTCTTGTGTGAGTGTTTGAGTTTGAGCTGATTTGAGAAAGAACTTGTATGCTTGTGAATTTTTCTTTTGAGTACTTGTGTGATGAGAGTGAGAATTCACTAGGACTAGCATGGATGTGAAAGCCGTGAGCTTTTGAGCCTTACGAGATTTAAATGCATGATTTAATCTCTTCGTTTGTGAGTGGATCGTCACCTTAGAGGATGCTAGAACTTGCATGTGCTCTTGCTTCTTGATTGTGTCTAGTTTGATATGCCGAATGTGATCTTAGGCCATCTTTGATTTAAGTAAGTCACTTAGCCAAAATTTCCCTTACCAATGACATTGATCCCTTGTTAGCCCCTTTGAGCCTAGAGCCTATTTTATTTGCTAGCACATATGAACACTATTCCAATTCCTAAGCCTTTTTGTCCAAATTTGAGTGGAGAATAGGAAAGTGTGAATGTGAAGGGAGTGAATTGAGTTGAAAAAGGAAAAGGTTGTTTGTTGAGTGAATATGAGAAGAAGGGTGTGAATGAGATTTGAGTTGTGGAAAAAGAACAAAAAAAAAAAATTGAGAATGAGCAAAAGAAAAAATGAGCTCATGTGTTTGTGCGAAAAAGAAAAAAAAAGTGATTGAAAAAAAAGTGAAAGAGTGAGAAAGAAAAAAATTGAAGTGTTGAGAGTAATGGAATTAAAGTGTATTGATTGCAAATGTTGAAGTGATTCTGTTCCTAATCTCAAAGTGCCAAAGTTGATATTTCTATTCTCCATTCACTTGAGTCACTTACCCAAATTGTTATCCCACCCGTCCAAAGAGCCTACATTACAACCTTGAGAAAAGTCCTTTTTGATTCGGCATTGATTTCTAGAGTATGGTCGGAGTTGAGAGTGCTTACAAGCCTATGGTTGCCAATATGTGTGATTGATTGATTGAGTGAGTCCCTTAAACACTGTTATACACTTGTGAGGGAGTGAAACACACCGTTGAGTGCACATCCATGCTTGATCTTGGTGTTTCTTGTTATTGTTGCATGAGTACGATAAAAGAAAGTGAGTGAGTATACGGGTGATTGATCTTTGAAGCTCGAGTTCAATTACTTGCATGATTTGATTCTTGATTCATTCCTAACAATTTCACTTGACTTATTATTTCGTTGCTTGAGGACAAGCAACATGGTAAGTTTGGGGGGGTTGATTAGGCGTGAAATTGTTATGTTTTGGTGCCCAATTTACTCATGTTTTGAGTATTTTCGATTAGTGCTTGGAGTCAAATGAGCATTATTTCTATACATTGATAAATTTGTCTCTTTGGTGCTCATAGGTGAATAGAGGACGAAAAGAGGAGTTCGTAGGACTTTGAATCGACTCAAACGGATGCCCGGATGAGAAGATATTGAAGAAATACGATTGGTATTAGTGTGGACGAGGAAAAGTATCATTTGGAAGGATTAGAGATCACTCGAGCGCATAGCTCGAGCGCCACCGCTCGAGCGCCTTACTCGAGCGCGCAAACGTACAGAACAATTCTTGCGCTCGAGCAGCTCGAGCGCCACCGCTCGAGCGAATTGCTCGAGCGCCCAAAAACATACAGAGAAGATTCAGCGCTCGAGCAGCTCGAGCGCGACCGCTCGAGCGAATGCATCATTCGAGCTACACTGCTCGAGCGGGACCGCTCGAGCGTTTTGCTCGAGCGCCCATATACTTTTGCCTCCGGATGCGTATTTTCGGCCCATTAACTCCCGTTTCGACCCGGTGCCTATATATACCTCTTCCAAACACGTTTTGAAGGATATCCCCAACTTTTAGAAATAATTTTAGACTTAGTTTTTGGAGAGGAAGAAGAAGAGCAAGCTTTATTTACGTTTTGTTGAGGTTTTGCATACGAATTCTTAGTTTCTTTTTATTAGTTCGTTACTTTAAACGCTTTTAATTTTGTTTTAGTTAATTCAATTTCAGTTCTTCGTATTTATTTTCTTTTTAAACCCTAGTTTATGTTTCTACTTTCTTTATTCAATTCATCATGTTTATGTTCGTTGTTTCTTTTATTGCTTTTATTTTTGTTATAACCATGTCCGGCTAAAACCCTTGCATGCTTGGGTTAGGATGAACTCGTAGAAGTAGGATGTGGGTACGTAATTAAGGTAATTGGTGACGTTAGTTTTAATTCTCTTAGTTAATGAATTCATATAATTAATCTTAACTCTACCTTTGAATTTCGTACGAAAGTGTTAGAGAGAGGACGACCGCATCACTCAATAACAATTAGTAGTCTTAACGAGAAGGTTTAGGAAAGGTTAATTCATCTACCGGTTTAGCGAAGGAGGACGACCGCATCACCTTAGTTAAATTAGGGTCTCTTTAATTAAGCACAATCCATTAACTTGTTAGTGGATTAGTGAAGTTGATTGCTAGGATAAAGTATTAGGGTGAGAAATCTTGAGCTTTCATTCTACGATCTTTTACTTAGGTTAATTCTTGTTTGTCACGATTACTTTGATTATGTACCTGCTCCGTTAGTATACGTAGGGATTCCTATCCTAAGCATCACCATCTCATACTTGCATATACACCTTAGATACTTAGTTTAATTTTCCTTTTGCATTCGTAGAGTAATTTAGTTTAGATTATTTTCTCTTTTCAAAAAACCAAAAAACATTACACTCATATTAACTACGACGCGTAGATCTTCAGGGATCTATTCGCATACATACCATCCCTTGGGTTCGATAATACTTGGTCCCTATACTTGCCCATACTACAGTGAACCCGTTCAAGTCAGCACGCAGACTTAAGGTCCAATGAGAAGATGACACGTCAGTGTACTTACTGATAGCCGACCTGCCCCAGCCTGACAAGTACCAAAAGTCCTTCACCTAGCAATCTACAGAAAGCTGGTGAACAAGCATGGTTTTTGCAGCCGTTTCTTGACAAGACTTAAAGCTTCAAATAGAGTCGTTTGAACCAATCAGATACAAGAAGACTTACTTGAGAAGATTCAAATCCAACGGGAAGATTTTCAAGGAAGCCTATAAATACAGAAGGACGTGCACATTTCCAAGCACGGGAAACTCACAAGATCAAAGCTATCTCTACATTCATAACAACTAAGAAGCACTCGAAATTATCATTGTTTCCCAAGTGTTTCACATTTGTAGAGAGCCTAACAAACCTTCTGTAACCAAGCTTAAAAGCTATATCCAAATCTTAGAAAGAGATAATCCAATCCTAAGTCTTGAGCTAAACTTGTAAGGATTATCTCAAAATAGTTGGAACCAAAACCCTACTCAAAACCCTACTCAGTGTTTAGGTTGAGAGCTAGTGTTAAGTGGTGTTAGTAAGCTGATTGTTGTATCAGTCTGAAAGCTGGTTTGTTTTGGGAACTAGGACCTGGAATTTCCTAGTGATCAATCATCCTAAGAGAGGATTAGTTGATCAGTGCACCTTGGCACTATAACACAAGGAATTCCAAGTGAAAGGAATTCTCCTGTTTGATCAGGACAGTGGACGTAGGATATTCATCTGTGAACCACTTTATACCTTGTGTTCTTACATTCTGTTATTTCCTAAGTGTGTGTGAATTCAATAAGTTTTATCAAAGTAAAACGAGTTTTCTAAGGGCTCACTAATCCGCATCTGAAAGCTAATTAGATAGTAGTTCAACTGAAAGTCTTGTGCTTTCAGTGGAGGTATTATCTCAGTAAGCTTTCACAAAGTAACTCTCAGCAGACCTCAAGTCCACTGACGACCTACTGTCTTAAGTAACCTGATAAGTTTTAAAGAAGTTTTAATTTGTAACCACAGGTGTATCCCCCCCCATACACCTGTTTACTCGTTTCGGGACCATCACAAAATACTATTGATCTTTGAAATTATCCACTATATTACACTAATACGCACTATAATCAATTCAAATCTCCTACAATTGAAAGTGATACGTTTTAGTTCTAACTCTAATACAAAATACTATTTATCTTAGATATTATCCACTATAATACACTAATAATCACTATAATTAATTCAAATCTACCATAATTGAAAGTAATACTTTTTAGTTCTAACTCTAATGCAAAATACTATTATTCTTTCATATTATCCACTATATTACACTAATACTCACTATAATCAATTCAAATCTCCCACAATTGAAAGTGATACGTTTTAGTTCTAACTTTAATACAAAATACTATTATTCATTGATATTATCCACTATATTACACTAATATTCACTATAATTAATTCTAATCTCCCACAATTGAAAGTGATACGTTTTAGTTCTAACTTTAATACAAAATACTATTGAACTTTGATACTATCCACTATAATGCTCTATTAACTACCAAAATGAATTTAATTGTTACACATTTGCAAGTGATACTTTTTAGTTCTAACTCTAATACAAAATACTATTGATCTTTGATATTATCCACTATAATACACTAATACTCACTATAATTAATTTAAACCTCCCACAATTGAAAGTGATACGTTTTAGTTCTAACTCTAATACAAAATACTATTTATCTTTGATATTATCCACTATAATACACTAATACTCACTATAATTAATTTAAATCTCCCACAATTGAAAGTGATACTTTTTAGTTCTAACTCTAATACAAAATACTATTATTCTTTGATATTATCCACTATATTACACTAATACTCACTTTAATCAATTCAAATTTCCCACAATTGAAAGTGATACGTTTTAGTTCTAACTCTAATACAAAATACTATCATTCAAAGATATTATCCACTATATTACACTAATCCTCACAATAATTAATTCAAATCTCCCACAATTGAAAATGATACGTTTTAGTTCTAACTCTAATACAAAATACTATTATTCATTGATATTATCCACTATATTACACTAATACTCACTATAATTAATTCTAATCTCCCACAATTGAAAGTGATACGTTTTAGTTCTAACTCTAATACAAAATACTGTTGATCTTTGATACTATCCACTATAATGCACTATTAACTACCAAAATGAATTTAATTGTTACATATTTGCAAGTGATACTTTTTAGTTCTAACTCTAATACAAAATACTATTGATATTTGATATTATCCACTATAATACACTAATACTCACTATAATTAATTTAAATCTCCCACAATTGAAAGTGATACGTTTTGTTCTAACTCTAATACAAAATACTATTTATCTTTGATATTATCCACTATGTTGGTCCCGGTACAAGACTGAGGAATACGTTGAGAAGAAGCTGGTACACATGGAGCAAGTCATCTCCATGGAAGGTATCTGTCTAACGGTTGAGGAAATCAAACCCGTGTTTAAATGGATTTCCGATGCCGGGTTGGAAACATACTTCACCACCCGCCCCATTTCCGTGCTCCCAAGAACAGTAGTGGAAGCATATTTGAATATGTTCTTGCGGAAGGGGGAGGTTTTCACGAAAGTGACTGCGTTGAAGCCGACGGGAGAAAATGACGGCAACGGTGAACCTCTTTTCGACACAGAGGTGGTCACGATCAATATCAGGCAGGCGGTGAGGGAAGTCTTCAAGCTGTCATTCTCAGGCATCAACCCCAAAACTTACAAGGAGAACTTGGAGGGAGAATTCCTTGGGAAATGGACCAAGTCAGGGTCATCGGAGTTCAGGGCCCGTCAGAATAAGAACACTCTGAAGCCTGAGTACAGAGCGCTGGTGGACTTGGTGTCCAAGTTAGTGATGGGTGCAACTGGCTCTCACGAGCAGTTGAGTCTGCCCAAGCTGAGGCTCATGGGGGCAATTGCTGATGGAGTGGAAGCAAACTGGGAGCAGTTCTTCCTCGATCAACTCCATCAGGCAGGTTTGGACAAGCTCACGCGAGACGAGGAGAAGAAGCACATTTTCGTCAGTGCCATCTTGCCATTCGACACGAGGATGTCCATCCTGATTGCTCATGCTTGCCATGGGTATACCTTCGACTTTGAGGACAGTCTCTCCTCAAAGAAGGTAATGTTTTCCTCACTGAGTGATACCTATTCAGTGCTAGGGCTGACTGATCCCAATGCGAAAGCAAAGGGTCAGGCCAAAAAGCCAGCTAGTAAGGCCAAGAGAGTGGCAACCAACCTCATTGAACAGGTGGATGAGCTCTTTGAGAGGAGTAAGGAGAGTGAGGAGATTGCAGTTGAGGAGGTGGAGCAGCCTGAGGTGAACGCGGCTGAGAAGAGGAAGAGGATGAAGATCGTGCTGTCAGGGAAGAGCACGAAATCTGGGACTGAGTCTGATCCCAAGAAGGCCGGATCTGAGGCTGAGGGAACTGACGATGACGTCAGAAAGGAGGGTGCTCAGGGAAAGAGGCCCCTGAAGAGACTTAGGAAGGGAGTAAAGAAGTCCCCTGCTATGAAGCTTCCTGAGTTGAGTGAGAGGGAGAAGTCAAGCTCTCCTGGAGCCTCTGACTTGGAGGAAGTGAGAAAGACTGTCGAGACGGCTGAGTCATTGCAGCCTAAGACAGCACCCACTCAATCACCCCCACATCCTGAAACCCAAACACCTTCCATCCCTGACCCCACACCTCAAACTCCCCAACCCCCCAACCTTCACAGCCAGATCAGCCTACTGAGTCAGCGCCCTCAACTTCACCTACAAATGAGCCTGACCAGTTAACCGAGCCAAATCTTCCAAACCCCTCAGATTTTCCCTCATACCCCAATCCTAAAGACTGTCCCAAATCTATTTCAGCTGAAGAGGATGAGTTCCTTAAAATAGAGGAGGAGTTGGATGAGCACATGGCAGGAGGGATACTGGAGAACACGCTCAGGGGGAACGCCACAGAATGGGCAGGGAAGTGCTGGCCTGGGCTATACAAGTATACTGAATTACTGGCATATGTGATTGAGCTCAAGGTTTGGTTGGACTTCAAACAATCAAACATGCAGGAGCAACATATGCTAGTAGATGCTCGTGGCTGGGAGCATTGGGAGATGGAAGAGGCCAAGATTTTCTCCTTTTTTGGACTGACTAGCTGGCTTCAACTCTTGAACTTTGACAACCTGAAGCAGCTAGTGAGTGAAATGATGTCCAAGAGCAGGGCTGACCTCCTTTCTGATGACGAGAAGGATGGTGATGAGGAGGATGATGAAGCTCAAGGTGGAGCTGTGGAGAAGGCAGTGGAGGAGACTGCGAGAGAAGTTGATGAGATGAACTCTGAGCCTCAGGCTCAGGGGAAAGGTGATAAGGACACTGGTGCCAAGGGTGGACCAGTGGCTGAGGATGTTGTGAACATCTCAGCTGCCAATGAGACATCTGTCAATGAAGGGATTCCCTGCCCTGAGACACGAGAGGAAGATGTTGAGGCATTCAAGGAGACTCTCAGTTCCGAGGGACTTGCTCCCAAGGTTCAAGTTAGCTTAGCTGAGCCTGAGGAGGCGGCTATGACTACTTCACAACTGCCTTCAGTGCACCTTGAAGAAGGGACTGATGACACAGGGGCTGACAAGGGAAAGCAGCCAATCACTGAGGAGGCCGTTGATGATGAGGATGTGATCATAACCGGGGTCGGACGTGCTGAATTCACAAGCATAGTGGAGGTCAAACAGGAGAAAACCACAGAAAATCTAGCTGAACTTCAGGAGGAAGTGATGAAGCTACGAGCTGAGAAAGAAGAACACTCCAAGGCCCTGGCGAAGCACATCAGGTGGACAAAGTCAGCTTACAACACCCTTGCTAACAGGGAGCTGATCTTGTTAAAGAAAACGATGACTGACACGGCCAAGTCAGTGAGGAATGAGAGGAAGCGCACCAAGCAGATGCTTAGGAACACTCTCAGAAAGCTTGAAGAGAGGGATGCGATTAGGGACGAAAAGATGAATCAGGCAGTGGACAGGCTTGCAGCTCAGACTGGAGCCGTTGTCACTCAGGCCTTGAAGGACTCAGCGTCCAAATTGGAGCTGGAGTCAGGGAAGCTGGATCGCACTTCTCAGTCAGTGGCGGACGTTTTGACAAAGGCCACTGAGGAGTCTGCAAAGATACTAACTGAGGCCAGCAGAGTCAGCGGTGAGTCCTTGAAGGTGGAGGAAAGGATCACCAAGGCTGAACAAAGTCTCCAACTCTCTATGGAGGTCTTTGAGAAGAAAGTCAATGCTGCCATCAGTTCTGTTTCTTTTGCAGGGACTGGAATTTCAATGGGAGTTGAATTATTGAAGGAGGGAATTAACGATGTCCATTCCCTAGCCTCCTTCGTAATCAACAGCGGATCTGACGCATTCCCATCTGAGGCCAATGATGATGCCAAAAAGGGGGAAAAGAAGAAGAAAAGATCCCGCCCTGAGGCATCTGAGGCAGTTAACCAAGGAGAGACCGTTCTAGCTAATCCTGAAGCCAATCCTGAAGGGAACATTCTAAGGGTGAGGAAGTCATCTAGGTTAGCGGCGGTGGAGAAGGAAGGAGAACAAATTGTTGTCAAGCTGAGGGAGGAGGCAACAAAGGCAATGGCTAATGAACCTTCCAAGCAACAACCTGAGCCAATTCAGAGATCGTCTCCCATGAGCTCAGGGAAGAATCCAATCACTTATTCAGGTGAGTTGGTTGCGGAGCTATGTGCTGAGGCGTGGGGAGATCAATCTGAAAAATCTGAGGCTATGCGCAGAGCTGAAATCGCTCAGAAGGAGAAGATGCGCATCTTGGAGAAGAAGGTTGAGAAGCTGACTGACATCAATGAGCTTCAACAACGAGAACTAGATGATGCAGTGATCAGCTTGCTAAGGAGGAAGAAGGCGAAGCCTGAGCCAAGGAAGTACAGGAAGAAGCCAACAGTTAGGAAATCAACTATTCTTCAAGTCAGTAGGCCAGAATCAGGAGCAAGGGAAGCTTTTGTTGATGAGTTCGTCTCAGAGACATTGAAGGAGTTTTGGACTAATGCAAGGGATGAATTTGTTAGATTGTGGTTTGTTGTGAAGAAGTGGGGTGACACTGACGATATCAATGCCCACTTCACTGACTACATGATGGACAATCATTCTGAGCTTTTCCAGAAGATCTTGGAGGAGGCTGAGGCAGCTCAAGTTCAAGTGAAGGCTCCTGAGTTCACCATTCGAGCTCCTCCCTTGGTTCCTGGAACTCGAAAGCATGATACAAAGGCCATAATGATGGAAGTCTTGAAGATAGCCAGAGCTGAAGGATACGTGAACCAACCTGGAAGACTTGATGAGCTGAAGGCAAGAGTTTATGCAGAATATGGACTCAAGCCTGAAATGAGATTAGTCTAGGTGTTCACAGGCTTCTTTGTAATAGATTAGATTCATTGTAATCATTTCCACATCAATCAATGAAATCTATTACTTTTGCCCACAGACAAAAACTCATTGTCTTTTTGGCTTATTGTTTAAATTCTGTACTTTATCAAGAATTGCTCTAACACTGTCTTATCTTATAGATAGGTTTATCTTGTTTCCTCTAAGTGTTTTGAGGATCTTTTCAGTGTTTTGGCATCATCAAAAAGGGGGAAATTGTTGGGACATTGTCAGTTTTGATTAAGATCCCAAAGCCCCTGAAAAGATGTTTGCCTTAATCTGTCTTTGACAGGCTAGTCTTGGTTAGGGTTAGTACTTAGTCATTTTACACTTTACAGGTACTCAGTGAGAGGAGAACTCACTGGAGACAATCAAGACTCAGAGCCTGAAGACGAAGAGCACCATCCTGAACTTATGGCAGTCCTCTAAGCTGGCTGAGTAAGTGTCAGTGATGAAGAGTATGACCCTGAGGTCACTACTAACTCAGTCCTGAAGGGAACAGGATGTCACTGAGTTAATGGGAAGACTTGGAGTAGAGCCAAGCAATGCAAAAGGAATTTCAGCGTCAGGACAAGACCGGTGAGCTCAAGACAAAATGAACTTAATAAGACAAGCCTGAAGCTCAGGAATAAGTTCTGACATTCTCACCAACCTGATGACGTGGACCAATCCGAGGAAGACACGCATGTACGGAACCTGACATGAAGACTGAATTCAGACTGCATATTCAACGGGCAAGCATTTAATGTGCATTTAATGCAAATACCAAACCCATGCAAGGGCGGCTGCTGCATGAAGATATGTCCGTTTGAAGCCACACTACATAGATGACTAGAAGGCTATCTCTCCAACGGATAGTTTTCTAAATCTCCTATAAATACAGAAGACCTTGAACCCATTCAAAGTTACGGGAAATTTCCAAGCCAGAAATTACTCAAACTCTCAAGCAATCAAAGCATTCAGCCTTTAAGAGAAGCACTCGAAAACATTCAAATTTCCCAAGTGTTTCTTAGCAACTGAGAGTTATTCTGTATTCCAAGAGCTAAATAGAATTATCTTAAGCTTAGAGAGATTATCCAATCCTTAGCATAGCTTTGTCTTGTAAGGATAATCTCAACTTAGTTGGAATACAAACTGAAACCAAAACCCTAAGATAGGCTTGTTGGGAGTAAGTCAGTTAGTGTGTTAGTAAGTGGAGTTTGTATAGATCAGTGAGGTTAGTTGGTCTTGGTGCACCTTGGCACGTTAAAAACAAGAATCCAAAGGAGTGGATTTCCTGTTAAGTCAGGCCGTGGACGTAGGAGCTTGAGACTCTGAACCACGTTAAACTCCTTGTGTTCTTACTGCTTTGATATTGTGCATATTTGTCATATTACTTGTTCATTCATTGCATTCAAAGTTTATCAGGTCTGAATCAATCAGGCTGATCGTCAAAAGAGCACTGCCCTACTAAACACTATTCAGAATTGAGTTAAACAAGGTTTTCAGAAAGCAAACTAAACAAGACTTTAAACTTTCAGGGCTCAAACATTTCCGCACTGAACTTGAACTGATAGTTAGCCAACTGACCCGCACCAAGTGTAGTCAGTAGGTATATTATCAGCTCCTAGTTCTTTACCACTCTGAGCAAAAGGGACTCAGTCAGTTTTAAGGTTGAAAAATTGGTATACGTGTATTCCCCCCCATACACGTATTCCTCAGTCTTGTACCGGGACCAACACACTATAATACATTAATACTCTCTATAATTAATTCAAATCTCCCACAAATTGAAAGTGATACTTTTTAGTTCTAACTCTAATACAAAATACAATTATTCTTTGATATTATCCACTATATTACACTAATACTCACTATAATCAATTCAAATTTCCCACAATTGAAAGTGATACGTTTTAGATCTAACTCTAATACAAAATACTATCATTCATAGATATTATCCACTATATTACACTAATCCTCACTATAATTATTTCAAATCTCCCACAATTGAAAGTGATACGTTTTAGTTCTAACTCTAATACAAAATACTATTGATCTTTGATACTATCCACTATAATGCACTATTAACTACCAAAATGAATTTAATTGTTACGCATTTGCAAATGATACTTTTTAGTTCTAACTCTAATACAAAATACTATTGATCTTTGATATTATCCACTATAATACACTAATACTCACTATAATTAATTCAAATCTCCCACAATTGAAAGTGATACGTTTTAGTTCTAACTCTAATACAAAATACTATTATTCATTGATATTATCCACTATATTACACTAATATTCACTATAATTAATTCTAATCTCCCACAATTGAAAGTGATACGTTTTAGTTCTAACTCTAATACAAAATACTATTGATCTTTGATACTATCCACTACAATGCACTATTAACTACCAAAATGAATTTAATTGTTACGCATTTGGAAATGATACTTTTTAGTTCTAACTCTAATACAAAATACTATTGATATTTGATATTATCCACTATAATACACTAATACTCACTATAATTAATTCAAATCTCCCACAATTGAAAGTGATACGTTTTAGTTCTAACTCTAATATAAAATACTATTTATCTTTGATATTATCCACTATAATACACTAATACTCACTATAATTAATTCAAATCTCCCACAATTGAAAGTGATACTTTTTAGTTCTAACTCTAATACAAAATACTATTATTCTTTGATATTATCCACTATATTACACTAATACACACTATAATTAATTCAAATCTCCCACAATTGAAAGTGATACGTTTTAGTTCTAACTCTAATACAAAATACTATTGATCTTTGAAATTATCCACTATATTACACTAATACTCACTATAATCAATTCAAATCTCCTACAATTGAAAGTGATTCGTTTTAGTTCTAACTCTAATACAAAATACTATTTATCTTAGATATTATCCACTATAATACACTAATATAACTAATTTAAACCTCCCACAATTGAAAGTGATACGTTTTAGTTCTAACTCTAATACAAAATACTATCTATCTTTGATATTATCCACTATAATACACTAATACTCACTATTAGAGCTGTCAAAACGAGCCCGGCCCAATGGGCCGGCCCGAAAAGCCCGGTTTTAAGGACGGGCTGGGCCCTAAAAATATAGGCCCGAAAAGAACCGGGTTTTTTGGCCCGGCCCAGTAGGCCCGGCGGGCCTATGGGCTTGGGTCGGGCTTAGCCCGGTTTTCTGGGCCGGCCCGGTTTTTTTTTTTTTTTTTTAATAAAATTAAAAACCTAGAGATAAGAAAAAAAAGGAGCAGTAGGCGAGATTAGTGATTTGGTCAAGGTTGGTAATAGTTGACACAGGTCACATCCATCCCTATACTCACTATGGTCTTAATTTACTCATCCCTATATATATGTATCATATTATTTATGATCATACCCCATTTTTTTAAAATAAAATACATTATAATTTATTGGTTGAATTTTCATCCAGGGAAATGAACGAATTCTTATGAACAACCACAAATTGGTGGTACACGTAACACACTTGTACAATTAAGGCAAATATGAATTGAGGGATAAGATTTTATTTAAGAGTATCACTACTCAAACCCCAAAATCCTATAAACTCGCCCCACTTATTAAACAAATCTCAATAAAATTTAAAAATTAACATCCATTACTAAACATATCCCATTTTATTCCTATAATATCCTTATCTTATCAAAATAAAAAATAACACTTTCCTATTAAATTGTTGAATTTTTATTATTTTATTATTGTTGAAATAAAAAATAACACTTTCCATTCTATTAGGATTTGTTGAATTATTATTCTTAAATTTTATTTAGGAATTTGAGTTTTATTTTAATTATTAAATTGTTGTTGAAAAACTAAATAATATTTATAACTATATGAGTATAATTTGTATGCTAAATTATAAATTAAAAAGGTAAATATATAAATCAAATATAATAATAATATTTAAAAAAATAAAAAAGTTGGGCCGGTTTGGCCCGGTGGCCCGGCGGCCCGAGATGGGCCAGGACGGGCTTGGAAATTGGCGGCCCGGTAACAACCGGGTCGGGCCGGGCCGGCCCAGTAAAAACTAAAAGCCCAGTGGGCCTGGGCCGGGCCGGCCCGGGCCGGCCCATTTGACAGCTATACTCACTATAATTAATTTAAATCTCCCACAATTGAAAGTGATACTTTTTAGTTCTAACTCTAATACAAAATATTATTATTCTTTGATATTATCCACTATATTACACTAATACTCACTATAATCAATTCAAATCTCCCACAATTGAAAGTGATACGTTTTATTTCTAACTCTAATACAAAATACTATTTATCTTAGATATTATCCACTATAATACACTAATGTAATTAATTTAAACCTCTCACAATTGAAAGTGATACGTTTTAGTTCTAACTCTAATACAAAATACTATTTATCTTTGATATTATCCACTATAATACACTAATACTCACTATAATTAATTTAAATCTCCCACAATTGAAAGTGATACTTTTTAGTTCTAACTCTAATACAAAATACTATTATTCTTTGATATTATCCACTATAATACACTAATACTCACTATAATTAATTCAAATCTCTCACAATTGAAAGTGATACGTTTTTGTTCTAACTCTAATACAAAATACTATTACTCTTTGATATTATCCACTATATTACACTAATACTCACTATAATTGATTCAAATCTCCCACAATTGAAAGTGATACGTTTTAGTTTAACTCTAATATAAAATACTATTATTCATTGATATTATCCACTATATTACACTAATACTCACTATAATTAATTCCAATCTACCACAATTGAAAGTGATACGTTTTAGTTCTAACTCTAATACAAAATACTATTGATCTTTGATACTATCCACTATAATGCACTATTAACTACCAAAATGAATTTAATTGTTACACATTTGCAAGTGATACTTTTTAGTTCTAACTCTAATACAAAATACTATTGATATTTGATATTATCCACTATAATACACTAATACTCACTATAATTAATTTAAATCTCCCACAATTGAAAGTGATACGTTTTGTTCTAACTCTAAAACAAAATACTATTTATCTTTGATATTATCCACTATAATACACTAATACTCACTATAATTAATTCAAATCTCCCACAAATTGAAAGTGATACTTTTTAGTTCTAACTCTAATACAAAATACAATTATTCTTTGATATTATCCACTATATTACACTAATACTCACTATAATCAATTCAAATCTCCCACAATTGAAAGTGATACATTTTAGTTCTAACTCTAATACAAAGTACTATCATTCATTGATATTATCCACTATATTACACTAATCCTCACTATAATTAATTCAAATCTCCCACAATTGAAAGTGATACGTTTTATTTCTAACTCTAATACAAAATACTATTGATCATTGATACTATCCACTATAATGTACTATTAACTACCAAAATGAATTTAATTGTTACACATTTGCAAGTGATACTTTTTAGTTCTAACGCTAATACAAAATACTATTGATCTTTGAAATTATACACTATATTACACTAATACTCACTATAATCAATTCAAATCTCCTACAATTGAAAGTGATACGTTTTAGTTCTAACTCTAATACAAAATACTATTTATCTTAGATATTATCCAATATAATACACTAATAATCACTATAATTAATTCAAATCTACCATAATTGAAAGTAATACTTTTTAGTTCTAACTCTAATGCAAAATACTATTATTCTTTGATATTATCCACTATATTACACTAATACTCACTATAATCAATTCAAATCTCCCACAATTGAAAGTGACACGTTTTAGTTCTAACTCTAATACAAAATATTATTATTCATTGATATTATCCACTATATTACACTAATATTCACTATAATTAATTCTAATCTTCCACAATTGAAAGTGATACGTTTTAGTTTTAACTCTAATACAAAATACTATTGATCTTTGATACTATCCATTATAATGCACTATTAACTTCCAAAATGAATTTAATTGTTACACATTTGCAAGTGATACTTTTTAGTTCTAACTCTAATACAAAATACTATTGATCTTTGATATTATCCACTATAATACACTAATACTCACTATAATTAATTTAAACCTCCCACAATTGAAAGTGATACGTTTTAGTTCTAACTCTAATACAAAATACTATTTATCTTTGATATTATCCACTATAATACACTAATACTCATTATAATTAATTTAAATCTCCCACAATTGAAAGTGATACTTTTTAGTTCTAACTCTAATACAAAATACTATTATTCTTTGATATTATCCACTATATTACACTAATACTCACTATAATTAATTCAAATCTCCCACAATTGAAAGTGACACATTTTATTTCTAACTCTAATACAAAATACTATTATTCATTGATATTATCCACTATATTACACTAATATTCATTATAATTAATTCTAATCTCCCACAATTGAAAGTGATACGTATTAGTTCTAACTCTAATACAAAATACTATTGATCTTTGATACTATCCACTACAATGCAATATTAACTACCAAAATGAATTTAATTGTTACACATTTGCAAGTGATACTTTTTAGTTCTAACTCTAATACAAAATACTATTGATCTTTGATATTATCCACTATAATACACTAATACTCACTATAATTAATTCAAATCTCCGACAATTGAAAGTGATACTTTTTAGTTCTAACTCTAATATAAAATACTATTTATATTTGATATTATCCACTATAATACACTAATACTCACTATAATTAATTCAAATCTCCCACAATTGAAAGTGATACTTTTTAGTTCTAACTCTAATACAAAATACTATTATTCTTTGATATTCTCCACTATATTACACTAATACTCACTATAATTAATTCAAATCTCCCACAATTGAAAATGATACGTTTTAGTTCTAACTCTAATACAAAATACTATTATTCATTGATATTATCCACTATATTACACTAATACTCACTATAATTAATTCTAATGTCCCACAATTGAAAGTGATACGTTTTAGTTCTAACTCTAATACAAAATATTATTGATCTTTGATACTATCCACTATAATGCACTATTAACTACCAAAATGAATTTAATTGTTACATATTTGCAAGTGATACTTTTTAGTTCTAACTCTAATACAAAATACTATTGATATTTGATATTATCCACTATAATACACTAATACTCACTATAATTAATTTAAATCTCCCACAATTGAAAGTGATACTTTTTAGTTCTAACTCTAATACAAAATATTATTATTCTTTGATATTATCCACTATATTACACTAATACTCACTATAATCAATCCAAATCTCCCACAATTAGTTCTAACTCTAATACAAAATACTATTGATCTTTGATACTATCCACTATAATGCACTATTAACTACAAAAATGAATTTAATTGTTACACATTTGCAAGTGATACTTTTTAGTGCTAACTCTAATACAAAATACTATTGATATTTGATATTATCCACTATATTACACTAATACTCACTAAAATCAATTCAAATCTCCCACAATTGAAAGTGATACGTTTTAGTTCTAACTCTAATACAAAATACTATTTATCTTAGATATTATCCACTATAATACACTAATGTAATTAATTTAAACCTCTCACAATTGAAAGTGATACGTTTTAGTTCTAACTCTAATACAAAATACTATTTATCTTTGATATTATCCACTATAATTAATTTAAATCTCCCACAAATGAAAGTGATACGTTTTAGTTCTAACTCTAATACAAAATACTATTTATCTTTGATATTATCACTATAATTAATTTAAATCTCCCACAAATGAAAGTGATACTTTTTAGTTCTAACTCTAATAATAAATACTATTATTCTTTGATATTATCCACTATATTACACTAATACTCACTATAATCAATACAAATCTCCCACAATTGAAAGTGATACGTTTTAGCTCTAACTCTAATACAAAATACTATTTATCTTTGATATTATCCACTATAATACACTAATACTCACTATAATTAATTCAAATCTCTCACAATTGAAAGTGATACTTTTTAGTTCTAACTCTAATACAAAATACTATTATTCTTTGATATTATCCACTATATTACACTAATACTCACTATAATTAATTCAAATCTCCCACAATTGAAAGTGACACATTTTAGTTCTAACTCTAATACAAAATAATATTATTCATTGATATTATCCACTATATTACACTAATATTCATTATAATTAATTCTAATCTCCCACAATTGAAAGTGATACGTTTTAGTTCTAACTCTAATACAAAATACTATTGATCTATGATACTATCCACTATAATGCACTATTAACTACCAAAATGAATTTAATTGTTACACATTTGCAAGTGATACTTTTTAGTTCTAACTCTAATACAAAATACTATTGATATTTGATATTATCCACTATAATACACTAATACTCACTATAATTAATTTAAATCTCCCACAATTGAAAGTGATACGTTTTGTTCTAACTCTAATACAAAATACTATTTATCTTTGATATTATCCACTATAATACACTAATACTCACTATAATTAATTCAAATCTCCCACAAATTGAAAGTGATACTTTTTAGTTCTAACTCTAATACAAAATACAATTATTCTTTGATATTATCCACTATACACTACAAGAAAAAAAGGTCTATTACTACATTAATTTTAATACATTTTTAAGAAATGTAGTCAAAACTACTCTATCAGTACACTATATCTCTTGGAACCTATAACTACATTAACATAGGATATATTAATACACTATCAACTAAATGTCAAAATACTACACATATCACAACATTATGGCTAGTGTCGTATTAACCATTATGGTAAATTTGAGCCTATACCCAATTTTTTATTAAACAAACTTAATATTATAAAAATATAAGTAAAGTAAAAATGAAAAAGAAAAAATACAGATAATTAATGATCCAATATCACCACTAAACATCATTAAACAAATTAAATTAAATAATAATATAAGAGATTTATGACTTGGCCAACCATCCAATATCTTCGCCAAACATCCCACTTAATCACTAAAACATATGTTCATTAATAATTAATAATTTTATATTATATCTTTTTTCCAACATTAGGTTATATTTCGCGCGCAGAACGGATCCAACTTCTTCTCCTTCCCGCGCTGCCCTGTTTTCCCAATTCCTGCCGCTAAAAATTCTGCTCGATGACTACCTAATCCAAACTCATCTAAAATCAGTATATCGATCTATTTCCTATTTTGCTATAACGTTGAATCTAAGAAGGGCAAGAAATTGAATCATTCTTTTGAAAAGGTGAAATTAAAAATTGGAGGAGAAGCTTAGAATTGAATCCTCGTAGCATTTAGGTTCATCTCTTTCTGATAAGGTAATTTTATATTTTGTACTTCGTTATCTTTTGGTGGATAATATATAGTCATCTCCTGCGTATTATTTCTTTCCCTTCTCTTATTATGGTGACAACCTGTTTGGGGCATTTGATATCTTGGAGTTCTAGTTTGAGAATAACTGCAAAATCAAACACTATATTTAGCATCCACCTATTAAATAAATTTGAGTTTCGCTAAGATATTTATGATGTTCAGTGAATACTATATCTTATGTAATCCTTTGTCAATTAGTGTCTGAGTGTAGAGTTTAATTAAAAATTATTGTAGAGAATCATGAAAGAACGGTGACAATATTGGAGTGAAAATTTCAAAGGCAATTTCTATACTTGAAACTCTTCTCTCAATTTAGTAGAGGTTATTGTTTTAGTGTTAATGTGGCAGGTTGGTGACTTTAAGAAGCATATTGTAATTTCTTCTGAGAAGATTCAATGTTGAAGCGAAATAGAATTACTTCTACAAAAGTTGTCCTTTAATTCTTTGTTTGCCCCTCTATATAATGAAATAAAGATGAGAATTTGGAAGTCTGTATAAGAGTTAACAATTTTTTTTAACCAAAATGACATAAGAATTATTCAACTAATAGACCATTTTGAGAAGAATATTTGTAGAAAATGATGGGTAGTTCTAAATTCTGACTTTTAGTTCTCTATTTCTCTATGATCTTCCTTGATTATGGCAAAATAAAAATAAAAAGATCAGAAGTTCAGGTACAACTTACAAGGGACACAAAATTATTTTTTATGCCTAAACTAGTTTCAAATGAAAGAAAGATTAGTAGGAAATATGCAAAATACTCTCACACACACACACTCACCTTTTGTTGTTTCTTGAGCCTAGCTTTTTTTTTTTTTGACAGGTTTCTTGAGCCTAGCTAGCATTCTACCAAAAGGGTTACTACAAGCTTCAACACATTTGGGTAGGGTTGTAAAATAAGATATACAGAGATAAAACCAAATATCCACATACATAATATATATATATAGAAATATACACATAAGAATTTTTTTTTGTAGTCAATCATAAAATGGAATGAGTATCCAAGTGTCTAGAATATGAAACTAAAGAATATTTTTTTCTATTATTGATGAGTTGAGTTATTGAACTATATATTGTGCGAGTTTTTTCTAGAGTAGCGAATGTTTAATATACTTATGATTATCTGTTCTAGCAAGAACTTACTTCTCTCTATATACAGGCATATATAGAACTTTTTTCCTGCCAAAGAATGGTTAATGTACCTTGTATTGTGTGATACAAGTATAATTACCACTAATTTAGTTTGCATATTAAGAGTTTTCCAGAATGATTTTCTAAAGACAATTCTGGTTGCTATTGTTTTCAGAATGGTACTTTCAAGCAAATTAAGAGATATCACTTTTGAGACTTATCAAGCATTTTAAACAGACTACCAGTAATAAAAGGTTTTCAACCAAATTATGTTTTCACAATCTGATAGCCATTTTGGATAATATTGAGTAGCATTCTTGTGTGGAACTCACTTATTGTTTTTGTTAATTTCATGGTAATTTCTCATGCTATTACTCTATCTCTTATTTTTGTACTTGCAGGCATATGTGGGATGTTCTCAAATGACAAATTCTTGAATCATTTCTTCTTTCTCTCTCTCTCTCTGGCTTAGTTCCTTTGTTATAATTTAGTGTTTAGTTCTGTAGTTGTATATGACTTTTTCTTTTTTTGGTCTTATTTTCTCAACATAGATTTTGGAACTGCCGTTTCAGTATTTTTTTTGAGGTTTTAGCTATAATTACCAATTTGTGTTATTTCTTGATAGTAGATGATGTTCCATAAATCTTTCATCATTTCGCAACAGCTGAAGGACCAATCTTTATTTTCATTCGAGCCATTGCACATATTATTTCTTTCTAAATTCGAAATAGTATATCAAACTATTAGATATTTGATTGATTGTTAGAATTTTGTTTAACTTGGTTCACTAATATCAAGAATCTGGTATTGTTGAGTTTAACTTCGAAAAATAACTTGGTTTAACTTGGTTACAAATTGTTGAGATTCCTGAATATTGTAGGTGATGATTTTCAATTGCTTGAAACAAAAGACCGGCTCACAGTTAACATAGTAGCAGTCTATTTCTGCTGCAATCCATTTGTATAAATATGGTTTTGTCGGATTATTGTTTTTTCATAATGTTAGTAAGTAAGATGCAAACTCTAGAGAAAATAGTTACCACCCAAGAGAGGTTCCCATCATCATATACATGAAAAGGATTGATGTTATTTTGCATAAGATTGAAGCAAAACCATTAAGAATGCCATCCTGATGCATGTCTTTCCAATTGCTGCACTTCCTGTTCTAAGTTTGAGAACAAATATTATATATTCATCATTTACACGTCCAAATAAAAACTTAATTCTATTGAATTAAAAGAAAATGGGATAATGGAATAAGCAAGAGGTTTAATCTATAAGTATATATTGGTAAACAATTGAGATTTTTTAGTGTACCATGCAATTCAAGTATAGGATAGTAAATGAGTTTAGCCGAGTTAAATGCGTTATAGTTCAAACTTGTCTTAAATATTTTTAATTTATGTGTTAAACTTTGGTTGATAATTAATCGAATCAAATTTGAATGAACTTTAATTGAGCTCAAATAGTTACACCCTCCACAACTAATCAAATAACATATATAATAATGAATCAAACACACATAACTTTTTAGCTCTGTGAAAATACATTTAACTCAATTTTGGGTATAATTAACCAAATATTTTTTACATGTCGTTTTTTAAATTTGGATGAGTTGTTATTCGAATGAGGTAGCTTGATAGCTCGACTTATGAAAGTTTGATCTCAACCCATTTCTAGTTAATAAACAAGGTGAGCTCGTGAAATATATATCCAATGTATGAACATGTCAACTCGAATTCGACTCGTTAGATTCAATATTTTAAGACTTTCTTTATAGAGAATTATTTGTATACTCATACAAACGTATGTATATAGTGAAACTAGTTCATACATGAATCATTGAAGAGTAAGTGTTATTTCTTTTCATTGAAGGGCATTAATTGTTTTCACTTAAAAGTTCTAGTTTGTTTTTAGTAAACAACTAATACTTTTTAGTGAAAACAACTAATATCTTTCAGTGAAAATATTTAGTACTCTATAGTGAAAACAATTAATATTTTTCAATGGTTCGTGTATGAACAATTTTCGCTTTATATTTTGTCCTCTTACAATACGACTGTAATATTTATTCCATAATATTTCTTTAAATTCCAAAATAATATTTGAGTAGTACATTTTATTTAGTAATATTTGTGTGAACATGTTGCACCATACAACTGGTTTACAGGTACTACTATCCTGTAAAACGAGTAATATCATTCAATTGATGTGCATAGTACGATTGAATCCAAGTAATATCATTTAGTGAAACGAGTAATACTATTTAGTTAAACGAGTAATACTATTTTATGAAATGAGCAATACTATTCAAAAGAAGTGCACTATGCAAATAATGTGTATATGAATTTACCCATTTTACTATATTGTCTTAACAAAATTAATTGTATATTATTAGATTAAAACTCAAGAAAAGGCAAAGTAACTTAAATTAATCAATTATTTGCATTTTTTAATAATTTAGAAAAGTGCTTAATGAACTGGCCGGCTCCTGGGTACCTAAAAAATTGATAAATTAGAATAGTTTAATGCATTCATACGCTACTTGCACATATCTTTCAAAAAGGTAAAATGAAAAATTGAAAGAAAATCGCGGGAGACATCCCGCTAAGAATGAAAAAAAAAAAACCCATAGGCGTGGGTTAGGCTTCTTCCACGATCAATGTTTTTCAGTTCCACAGGCTTAGGGTTTCTGCGATGTCCATCCTCTTAACAAACTAAAGGTAATGATCAGATCAAAATCTCTTAAATTCTCTTCAAAGCATTATTCTCTATCAGTGATATTTAATGGAGCTTCGTTTGATGCTAAAGGAGTCTCTCTTGATTACCTTTCCCTTTTCTACTCAGAAGTTTCACATTGCAAGATTGAATAGTTCAATTTTGAGGGATGATGGTTGTGCCCGATTAAATTTCAATTGATTTCTTTGAATTAATATTATCCTTTTTTTTTTAGGGCCGGGGGGTGCGGGGCGGGGAGGGGGGGAGGGTAGGTTTTGATTTTCATATTGTGAAATAAAAAAATAGTTGATTTCAATGTGATTTTCTTTTAGATTAATAATTGCACTTGTATGCAGTCATTTAGCCAATTAGGTATTAACTTGTCAGGATGATAGAGCTTAGACGCTTGTTAATTTTCTAACTTTTTACTTGGGTGTTATGCAAATAGACAATAATAAATTATTTCTTTAGCAAATCGTAGACTTTATTTGATGCTTTTGTTACTAGACATTATCATAATTACCTTTGTATATGACTGAACTATCTTTAGTTTGATTAGTAGACCTGTGTTTCGTGATTACTAGAGTAGCTTTAGCATCTTGCAAAATGCATATATGTTGTATTTGCTGCTACTAAAAATGAAGATGTGCAACAGCACGTTGATTCCATTCATTTTGACCAATTTGCCAAGATGAAAATGGCGTGCTAAGAATTTTATTGTTCTATTGTGATGTTGTTGTACCTAATACATCCTCTTTGTTTTGTTAGTGAACTTTATCGTGGTTTGTTTGTCCAATTTATCTGTTTTATACCAGTCATTTTTTCATACAATATGTAGGTATATATGGTTGACAAAAGTCAAAAGCGCACATCCAATTTTTTTAATCTTCACGATGAACCAATTTTGAAGCCACCTAGATTATCGAGATCATCCTCAGAGTGCTCGTGGTTAATTTGACATATAAAATTATTGAGACTCAAGTATGAATAAACTATCTATATGTTTCTATTACATCATAATAAATTAGTAATGTAGTAGTCATATTTCTTTTGTAACTCTGTCACATTATTTTTTCCTTGTTATTGTTCTATAGTTTGCATCATGACATCTAGAACTCAAGAGCATAAAAGACTTCAGCATGTATGTTGCTCAAGTTCGTGATAAGTTAATACAACTACTATTGTTTTTATTTTAGAAATATTAGCATACCTTAATATTTAATTTAACAAATTCTATTTTTAGATAAGGATGACCCCCAAACTGCTACAAACTATTCGGTGTGTGTTTTGCTAAACCGAATGAGGAGTCGTGTGACCCCAGTGAGGAATTACGTGATGACGCTTCAAGAAAATGAGTAAGTTCACATAAAACAAAATATATTTATTGTTTTTGTTTGGTTAATATAAATATACATCTACTCTTAATTTTGTGTAAATCAATAGTTGGAATGCAAGGACGGCATAACAAACAACTTGAGCTAGGTTCTGAAGATCCAATTGTTCATTAGCATGACATTATCAAGAAAAGGAGAAACAAGGTCTGACACTATTGGTGCTTTAAAGGTTGGTCAGCAAATAACTTTGAAGTGGAGATCTCTACTTCTAGAAGATGAGAACTTGAGAGCTGTCCAAATTTCTCTTTGGTGTTTAGAGGATAGTTTCATCATTTGGTCATATAATATCTAGAAATATTTGTTTGGCATGAAAAGTAGCCTCTCTGTTACAAATATTGTAAGATGTACAGTTGGTTCGTATCGCTTTCAGTTTTTTATTTTTAGATTTTTTTTTCTTTTTAACAGGCATAGAGCAAACAATCTTTACAACGACATAGTGGAAGACTTGAACAAAATAAAACCTATTATGGTTCATCCGTTCATGTTATGGTGCAGAAGAGGTAACCCCTTCTTTATTCATTATATGTGTGCATTGTTATATTCATCTCAATGTTCTTTCTCTGTTATTTTGTTGTTCATTATTGCTATGTTGATTTTTCAGAACTCTCCTTTATCCTTATGATTTTACTGGTGTCTTTATTTCATTTTACAATTTTGCAGTCAGATGATGTATGTTGTAACAACTATGAAGAACTTCTTGAAACATATAGCAAGTGGGGATGATCATTATCAAATGCAGATCAGATTGATCTTTTAACATGTTCTGCACAATCAATTTTATGTCCTCAAATTATATTTCTGCAGTTTTTTAAACTTCTGAGAAATGCTACATGTTTTGTAGGGAAGGAGCAGAATATCTGGATTTAAAAGAATGAAGACGGATTTATTTGTTATTGCTAAAGACCGGAGGATCTGAGAGCCCTGTACACTCAATTCATATAATTTTTTTTATTTTTTTTTCTTAGGATGAATTATGTAGAGATTATATCAGTTATTTGTATAGATATAATAGGATGTACTTTAATGAAATGTTTTCAAATATAATTATTATGGTTAACGAGATTACATCTTCAATATTATTCTTTCACATAAAAGTATTTTCTAATTTATTATTATTCTAGTTTTTATTTAATTATAAATAATATTATTTATAAATTGTGTTATTATTGTTATTAGTATATATTTATAAGAGAAACTATCGTGATATTTAGTAGTGTATTATTAATTAATAATAAGAGAATTTAATAATAATAAAATTATTTTTAAATGAATATATCATGACACTTAAATGTGTAGTATTAACTAAAATTGAGATTTATGGTGATCGAAAATAATTTTAATATAAAATCTTAAGTGTAGTCTAAACTTTCATTTCATGACATTTAAAAATGTCGTAATAGATTGATAACTATTGCTACATTACTTTAGCCCACACTTTAAGGAAATGTCCTAATAAATTAAATGTACTAAAAGGTGATCTTTAATGGCATTTTTAAATGTCAAGATAAACCTTTTTTCTTGTAGTGATACTACACTAATACTCACTATAATCAATTCAAATCTCCCACAATCGAAAGTGATACATTTTAGTTCTAACTCTAATACAAAATACTATCATTCATTGATATTATCCACTATATTACACTAATCCTCACTATAATTAATTCAAATCTCTCACAATTGAAAGTGATACGTTTTAGTTCTAACTCTAATACAAAATACTATTGATCTTTGATACTATCCACTATAATGTACTATTAACTACCAAAATGAATTTAATTGTTACACATTTGCAAGTGATACTTTTTAGTTCTAACGCTAATACAAAATACTATTGATCCTTGAAATTATCCACTATATTGCACTAATACTCACTATAATCAATTCAAATCTCCTACAATTGAAAGTGATACGTTTTAGTTCTAACTCTAATACAAAATACTATTTATCTTAGATATTATCCACTATAATACACTAATAAACACTATAATTAATTCAAATATACCATAATTGAAAGTAATATTTTTTAGTTCTAACTCTAATGCAAAATACTATTATTCATTGATATTATCCACTATATTACACTAAAACTCACTATAATCAATTCAAATCTCCCACAGTTGAAAGTGATACGTTTTAGTTCTAACTCTAATACAAAATACTATTATTCATTGATATTATCCACTATATTACACTAATATTCACTATAATTAATTCTAATCTCCCACAATTGAAAGTGATACGTTTTAGTTCTAACTCTAATACAAAATACTATTGATATTTGATATTATCCACTATAATACACTAATACTCACTATAATTGTTTTAAATCTCCCACAATTGAAAGTGATACGTTTTGTTCTAACTCTAAAACAAAATACTATTTATCTTTGATATTATCCACTATAATACACTAATACTCACTATAATTAATTCAAATCTCCCACAAATTGAAAGTGATAATTTTTAGTT